>CAUYLG010018571.1:0-123863 GCA_963573385.1 Cacajao melanocephalus
CTGTAAATCTCTCTTGATTCTGGCTTTTAAATTTGATTTTCACTATTGGTTTGATGGAGAAATACAGCGTTTGTTCTCCAGTCTACCCCATGTTATTTTCTTACCTATTTTCTCATGGTGTTTACCTCATTCTCTAGCTCCGTGTTTTTCATGGACTGAGGATAGAGTTAGGTCTACAGGCTTAGTTGAAGTCAACCAGATTGAACCTCTTGGCAAAAATGAATTCCTTTTTTTTTTTTTTTAAAAGATGGGGTTTCACCGTGATGGCCAGGTTGGTCTTGAACTCCTGACCTCAGGTGATCCACCCACTTCAGCCTCCCAAAGTGCTGGGACTTCAGGCATGAGCCACCACACCCAGCGAGTGTGATTCCTCTCTTGGGGTTGATAAAGGAACATCATTAGGAACTTGTCTCCCTCCATTGTCATTGCTTTGTTAAGTCAAGATGAACATTCATCAACTGTGGACTGGGCACAGTGGCTCATGCCTGTAATCCCAGCACTTTGAGAGGCTGAGGTGGGCAGATCACTTGAGGTCAGGAGTTCAAGACCAACCTGGCCAATATGGTGAAACCCTGTCTCTACTTAAAAAAAAACACAAAAATTAGCCATGCTCGGTGATGGGTGCCTGCAGTTCCAGCTACTCAGAGACTGAGGCAGGAGAATCTCATGATCCAGGGAGGCGGAGGTTGCAGTGAGTCAAGATCATACCATTGTGATCCAGCCTGGGTGACAGAGAAAGACTCCATCTCAAAACAAAAACAAACAAAACACTGCTTACAGAGGGCTATTATGAAGTATGGGAGATACAAAGGAACAAAGCCTCCCAGGTGCTGTAGGGCTGCTGCCACTGTGCATAAAATATTCACCTTTTGTTGAAAGCAGAAAAGTGCTACTTCTACCTGCATTTTCCCTTATGCAGTCTGGAGGGGACTGCATGGCAGTCTTATGGAAAGAAATCAGTTCTCTCCCTCTCCCAACTAAGACACCATCTTTGCCTTTGGAAAAACCAGCCGCCCACACCTAACTGAGCTTCTTTCCCACACACCTCGCCGATTTAGCCCACCTGTTCCCCATCGTTTTCATCCCCCCACCTCCTCCCCGAATTTCTCTTTCCCTGATCTCGCTGAGGTCTGGAGTCTTTTCCCTTCTTTTCCTCCTCCCACACTCTCTGAAGCAAGCACACCAAGTTCCACATTTGGGAGTGCAAAGGAGGACATCTAGTTGTCACCAGAAATTAGTTTGATTAATTGTCTGAGTAGGTTGTTGGACCCAGTGATTCAGATTTCAGCCCAGGGTGGATTTGGGCCGGTGCACCTCCAGCTAGGGTGTAGTTCTGAGTCCCTTTGGTCACCTCATCCTTTTCCTTAGCATCCCTCTGTCCTTTGGACAAACTTTATGTCCATTCTCTGTGCCCTAGAACTCTGGGTCCTTCCCTGGCTCATGCCTCTATTCTTCTTTCCTTCATAGAACTTGCAGTTCCCAGTTTTGCCCATGATGGTCAAGTTCATGGCTCTCGTCTTGTTATTTTCTGATCCCTGACCCATTTCTTCACTTCTCTTTCAGTTTTGCTGATAGATATTTACTAATCATTAAAATGGATTGTATCCCTGGGGGAATGAGTCATGGCTTTTTCACCTATTGTTCTCAATTAATTCCTGGGCCAGCCCTGCCACAGCCCTGTGGCCTCAACAATGGGCGCCCAGGTGCCTTGGAGGTATTTTCTCAACTCCACCCAACAACCTATAGCCCACTTTCCATCTCATCCCACTGCTGAGCCTGCCTCCCCATTCGACCTGCTCTGACTTTGAACTTGAGGCTAGAATTGTGCATTTTGTTCTCTTCTCATTTGCACTTCATGTTACCGAGTATTGGAGCATTTATCCTGCTGTGTTTTAATTATTTGCTCACCTGTGGGTCTCCCAAGCCAGATTACAAGCTCCTCATGGTCCAGGGCTGTGTCTCGCTCATCCTAGAATCATAAGTGCCTGGCTCATGAGAGATGCTCAGGAGAGATGAGGTTAGCAGCTGAGTTCCCCAGAGGGGAAACCTTACAGCCTCCTATAAGCCCAGCCTTGCCATAGACAGTACTTCACACCTAAAGCAGTAGTAATAAAAAATGACCAAATTAGTAAGTGATAGGATTACTATTCATCCCAGATACTTTTTGCAGGTTTTTTCTTGTGTGTGTTTCTATTTGCTTATTTGTTTGTTTTTCAGTAAGGAGGAACTTCTCTTTGAAACTTGTGGCATGTAAAGTCTGCTGACCACAAGTTACGGGAAAAATGCAGTGTCTCGCATTTTTTGTTTCATTGTCAGTAAAAGTCAAGGTTCAGTCCACAGGATCTACAGAGTCATCAGAGGAGCCAGTGTGCAGAGAGGATGCCAGGAAAGATGCCATCAGCCTGGGCCATTGAGGTTCCTTCTGTAACCCTGTCCCTCTGTGTCTCCCTGACTCCCCTACCTCACCGTCTGGGGACAGAGGCATGTGCATTCCAGACCAACACTGGTGATGGGCGACCCCACCAAATCAGCCTGGAGTTCAACTTCCGCTGCACCACTAACCCCACCTCCCTGAGCCTCCGTTTCCTCATCTGCAAGATGTGGAAAATGCCACCTACCTTGCAGAGTTGTTACAGGGATCAGTGGTAATGCATAAATGCTATTAGTATTATTTTTATGGAAATCTCTAGGCAGGAATCACATTCTTAGACTGGCACATAATAAAAATCAAGGAATCACTAATGCATTATTCATCACACCTTGGCATGACTTTTATATAACATTCAGCTGAAGTATCTTCGATCTGTGTCTTCTTCATTTGCTATTCTGAGCTCAGAACATAGGATAACTAGCTCATCAGTTCAATGAGCTGGGATTTTTTTTTTTTTTTAATGAGAGACTGTTTGTGCCAACATCTCAGGTTCCTGAATGTACTTGTTCTCCTGAGGTTAAGGTATAAATTGATGAAGGCTCAGGTGGTGTCATGGAATGTCTCAAATAGATTAAGGCTGCACGACATGTGTGTGACTTGTATTCTATTTGGAGACAGTGTGGGAAGGTGAATCCAGCAAGAGCTCAGATTTTCCAGTGAGCAAATGTAGAATTTTAATTAGCTTCGAGTCCATTTCTCTGCTGGAAATAGATCTCTGAGCATTTCTTCAATCGTATTGCAGTAATTATAACAATTCTGAAAGGAATAAGTTGCAGGATATATTTGTGTAAGCTTAGCAGAATAAGAAAGGCCACGTCCAGTTCCGTATTTGGAGCGTGTCAGGAGTTGCTGTCAAATGACGCTCAACAGCATCAATGACAATGATGTAGACCATCCTCTCCACAGTACTCGACGACTGTGCTGCCCAGTGGCCCTTTTCTACAGTAACAGAAGTGCTGAAACCAAATCTGCACTCTCTAATATGGTGGGCACTGGCCACGTGTGGCTAGCATGACTAAGGACTGAAATTTAACGTTATTTAATTTTAAATAATTAAAATTAAATAGACACATGTGGCTAGTGGCCACCATACTGAGCAGCACAGATACCAAGTGGCGCTCACTATAAACCCTCTGTGGTCTGTGGTACTAGTGGGACAAAGGAGAAAATGTCAAAGGCCACCAAGGCTTCATAAAGCCCATACACTAAAGCTCAAAGGACGCCAACTAGTTGATTCCTCTGTTTTTCATCCTACAACATACCAGATGCATACAATTAGAAAAGAGATGCAGGGCCAGGTGCGGTGGCTCATGCCTGTAATCCCAGTACTTTGGGAGGCTGAGGTGGGCGGATCACCCAAGGTCAGGAGTTCGAGACTAGCCTGATCAACATGGTGAAACCCCCACCTCTACTAAAATACAAAAATTAGCTTGGCATAGTGGTGCAGTGTAGTGGGCCTGCAGTCCCAGCTACTCGGGAGACTGAGACAGGAGAATCACTTGAACCTGGGAGGCGGAGGTGCAGTGAGCTGAGATTGCGCCACTGCACTGCAGCCTGGGCAACAGATAGAAACTCCAACTCAAAAAAAAAAAAAAAAAGAGACGCAGGTACGAAGGCAGTCCTCCCAGAAGTGAAAAAGATTGAAAAGAGAACAAAACTCAAAGAAGAAAAACAGCCTGGGATTCCTGCCCAAGGACAAGCAGCCTTTATACCTCAGAGTCATCAAGGAAATGTTAAGAGTTCAACAACAGATACTTCAAGGGATAGAGGGAAAATGAGCAACCCAATCCAGACTTTTGGCCATTGAAGCTGGTAAAATATGGACGGTATTGGTGCACAAATGGGCGAGTTTCGGTAATCTGGAGAGTCTACTGCTGGTCACATCTCAGCCCCTCCTAATAGCACCTTGTGATGTCCTATTGCTCTTGGGAGAAAAACAATAAATAACTACTGTGACCCTCAAATCTGCCTAAAGTAGCTCCTGCCTCAGTTTATATGACTTCTCCTGACTCTGTTGTCTAGCGAGGCTGGTCTTCCTTCTGCTTCCTGAAGATGCCGTGATCCTTCCTCCACAGGACTTCTATCTGGAAGGTTTCTTCCATGCTACCCCACTTCTCCCCCAGCTGGCTCCTAGGCACCCTCAGATCTCAGCTCAAGTGTGCCCCTTGGAAGGCCCCCTGAATCCCCCACCCCACCCAACCCCACCACATCTAGACCTGGTTTTCTTGTTAGTTACTCTTCCCCTGCATTTCTTCCCTGCAAACACCTACTTAAATATACACGCGCATCAGTGAGATGAACTGATTTATTCATCTGTAAACTCCAAGAAAGCAGGGATTGTGTTTGGCCTGATTCATTCACTTTGGTGTCCTCAGTTCCTGGATTGTGCTCAATAAATGCAAAGTGAAAGAATGAATGAATTCCTGTTTATTTCTAAGATTTTCGACATGACAAGTGTCCTCCAATCCGTAACACTTTCACATCTTCCTAAAAAAAGTCTCTTTCAGCTCTAGGATGACTCATATTCTCTTTGAGTGCCATTCCAAAGTTCTTACTGTCCAATAACTTATTATCGTGAAATCTTCAACCTTAAAATTCCACCCACTTCTCCTTTGTTTGCCCCACTTACTACATCGTCCCCCAAAAACTTCCTGATTTTTTTAAACCTTTGGAGCTCATGTTGCAAGCTGAATCACATCTGTGGTTCTTCTTTTCTTAGCAATGTACTTGCCTTGATTTTTTTGAGTTTCCTTCACTCGGTTTATCTGATGGCCTCTGAGTTCCTTATTTACTTGCTACCAATTACGGAGATAAGTATTACTTAATGACTGGGCATGGTGGCTCACGCCTGTAATCCCAGCACTTTGGGAGGCCAAGGCGGTCAGATCACCTGAGGTTGGGAGTTCGAGACCTGCCTAGTCAACATGGTGAAACCCCGTTTCCACTAAAAATGCAAAAATTAGCTGGGTATGGTGGCGTGCACCTGTAATCCCAGCTACTCAGGAGGCTGAGGCAGGAGAATTGCTTGAACCTGAGAGGTGGAGTTTGCAGTGAGCCGAGAACATGCCATTGCACTCCAGCCTGAGTGGCTGAGCGAGACTCTATCTCAAAAAAACAAAACAAAACAAAAACTGTTACTTAGATAGCTGCGTTATATTTTTCTGGTTTATCCTTCACCCAGGATTTTTCTATTATCTTTTCCGTAGACTTTCTCTAAACTGTGAATCTATTTCTTATTCTTTCTCTTTTAGAGAAAATTATTTTAAAAATGGGGAAAATGAAACGTAAACCTAATCCCAACTCATCTTATGCCCGTATTTGAAACAAAAAACATCATTGCAAAAGAAAGATCTCAGTTAATTATGCCCAAAGCCTTCAGAGGATTTATTCCTAACTTCTCATTTTCTGTCTCATTCCTAAAGAATCAGGGCTTAAACTCTCATTAGTCCTAATTACCCTCCCTAAATCGAATAAGTCATTCTGCCTCAGGCTTCGTTTTCTTTAGAATGAGTTTCTTCCCTAGTTAAATGATTTTCCCTTTCAAATAGACTTTTTTAGTACCAAATTCTTTATAGAAATAACATTTCTCCTTAGCAAGTGTTTATTAAGCACTTACTATGTTCCAGGCACTGTACTAGGGAAATAGCAATGAATACTAAGATGAAAAAAAAAAATCCCTGTCCTCATGGAGACTATATTTAATGGGAAGGAGTATAATAAAAATATTAATATATATAATATAATTTTAAGTAGTGATAGGATCTACAAATAATCCATATGACAAATGTCATATACAATGAAAAAATCTGAATTTATACTAAAATAGAGAAGGGTTCATGATTCTTGGTGGAAATTATGACTTTGTTTTCTCAACAGAGAGTCAAACTCTAAATTATTTGAAGAGATTTATTTATTCTGATTTATTTGAGACGGATCTCGCTCTGTCACCCAGGCTGGAGAGACAGCGAGATTCTGTCTCAAAAAAAAAAAAAAAGAGGAGGGTATCCTGAGGCATGTCTGACCCTCCCTTCCCATCATGGCCTGAAACTAGTTTTTCAGGCTAACTTATTATTGTTTTTTAGAGACAGGGTCTCACTATGTTGCCCAGGGTGGTCTCAAACTCCTGGACTCAGGCAATTCTCCTGCCTCCCAAAATGCTGAAATTACAGTCCTGAGCCACCATGCCTGGCCCAGGCTAACTTCAGAATGCCTGTGACTGAGAGTAGGGGTCCATTCAGATGGTTGAGGGGCTTAGAATTTTAATTTTGGTTTACAATCTTTTAAGCATAAAGTCCTGTCATAGACATCTTAAGAAATCTTATCTTCACTTTATTGTGTTTCAATGAAAGGGAAGATTATCCACGAATTCACTCAAGGGACATTTGTATGGTGTCTGCTGTGGGCAAAGTTCAACATATATGTACAGTGTTGCAATGAAGAACAGGAAAGCTTCAACCTTCTGACTTCAGGAGTAGGAGTGAAATAATGAGCAGATGCCAGTGTGGCCTTTGTCTGGGAAAAGCCAGTGAGGGCCAGAGGCTGAGCTGGTACTCTACCCTTCAGACTACTCCATGACTCATCTCCCACCTAGTCAATTTTCTGTGGCTCTAGAAGACAAAGTCTTGGTTATAATTTTTATCATTATTTTATTGTGGTAAGAACACTCTACATAATTTCTACCGTCTTAAATTTTTTTTTTTTTGAGATGAAGTCTCACTCTGTCGCCCAGGCTGGAGTGCCGTGGTATGATCTTGGCTCACTGCAACCTCTGCCTCCCGGGTTCAAGCAATCCTCCTGCCTCAGCCTCCCGATTAGCTGGGATCATAGGCAGTGCCCACCAACATGGTGTGGGCCACCACATCAAGCCTACCCTCTTAAATTTTTAAGTGGACATTACAATATTAACTTACAGGCATAATGTTGCACAGCAGAGCTCTAGAATTTATTCATCTTACAAAACTGAACATTTATACCTATTAACACCTCCCCGTTTCTACCCCAAACCCTGGCGACCACAATTCTACTCTCTGCTTCTGTAAGTCTGACTATTTCAGATTCCTTATATAAGCAGAATCATACAGTATTTGCCCTTCTGTGCCTGGCTTATTGTATTAGTATGTTCTCACACTGCTAATAAACACATGCCTGAGACTGGGTAATTTATAAAGGAAAGAGGTTTAATGCACTCGCAGTTCCTCATGGTTGGGGAGACCTCATAATCATGGTGGAAGGCAAATGAAGAGCAAAGTCACGTCTCACATGGTGGCAGGAAAGAGGGCATGTGCAGGAGAACTCCCCTTTATAAAACCATCCGATCTCATGAGACTTATTCACTATCATGAGAACGGCATGGAAAAGACCCACCCCATGATTCAATTACCTCCCACCAATTCAAGATGAGATTTGGGTGAGGACACAGCCAAACATATCCCTTATTTCACTTAGCATAACATCCTCCCAGTTCATACTGTTGCATTGGCGAGATTTTCTCCTTTTTTTTTGTGCTGGATAATATTCCACTGTGTGCATAGACCACATTTTTCTTATGCATTCATCTCCTGATGGATATTTAGGTTGTTTCTGTATCTTAGCTATTGTGAATAATGCTTCTATGAACATGGGAGTAAAGCTATAACTTCAAGATCTTGACTTCAATTCTTTGGGATATATACCCAAAAATAGGATTACTGAAAAACAGTACAGTGGTTCCTCAAAAATTAAAAGTAGAATTATTGGCTGGTCACGGTGGCTCATGCCTGTAATCCCAGCACTTTGGGAGGCTGAGGTGGGAGGATCACGATATCAGGAGATCAAGACCATCCTGGCCAACATGGCGAAACCCTGTCTCCACTAAAAATACAAAAACTAACTGAGTGTGGCAGCATGTGCCTGTAGTCCTAGCTACTTGGGGGGCTGAGGCAGGAGAATTGCTTGAACCCAGGAAGCAGAGGTTGCAGTGAGCCGAGATCACACGACTGCGCTCCAGCCTGGCGACAGAGCAAGACTCTGTCACAAAAAAAAAAAAAAAAAATTATCATATGATCTAGCAATGCTGGTTATTCATTTGCCATAATATTCAAAGGTGTATGTAAGAAGATAAAGGCAAATAATTCAGATTCATACGCTTAGAGTTGGAAAAAACTTCAATTGGTGTATGTCAAATGTTAAATGTTAACTGTTCAAATCGATGTTAAAATAAATGTTAAAATCGCTGAGAAAATGTTAAAATAGATAAGAAAATACCTGTTCAAATGTTAAAATACCTGTTCAAATGTTAAAGTAGATGAAAAAGTACCTGTGTATTTATGCATAAATACACACACACACACACACACACTCATAGCCAGTTCTTTTGATCCCAAATAAGCCCTTTCTCTATTGCTACTGTGATAACCTACTGACAATAAACATTTAGGGAGTCAATTTTTCAATTAAATTCAACCAACCTTTTCTGCTACATGGTTATATGCAAAATAGCTTGCAAAGTACTGTGCGAGGCCCCCAGATAAACAAGATTTCATTTCAATTTTCAAGAAGTTTGCCATATAACATAGAAAATGCAATGCAAGGCCAGATGTGGTGGCTCATGCCTGTAATCCCAGCACTTTGGGAGGCTGAGGTGGCCGGATCACCTGAGGTCAGGAGTTCAAGACCAGCCTGACCAACATGGAGAAACCCCATCTCTACTAAAAATACAAAATTAGCTGAGTGTGGTGGTATATGCCTGTAATCCCAGCTACTTGGGAGGCTGAGGCGGGAGAATCACTTGAACCTGGGAGGTGTAGGTTGTGGTGAGCCGAGATCATATCATTGCACTCCAGCCTGGCAACAAGAGCGAAACTCCATCTCAAAAAAAAAGTGGTAAGTGCTATGGCAAAGGCACAGTGATGTGTAACATGGGGATACACCAAAAGAAATGAACTCTAGTTTGAGTAGTTCTGGTTGGAACTAGCCTGCAGGCGGAGAGGGAAGTGAAAGAGCCTTAGGAAGAGGAAAGTGAGAAGCCAACTCACAGAGGCCTGTGGGCATGTGGCTCTTTCAGAAAAAGGAAAATTATTTCGGAGGTCCTGGAGTGTAAAGCCTGAGACAGTGGCAGGTGGGAGGGAGAGTGAAGCAACTTCACAAGGGGCTTTACGTGCTGTGTTAAGGGAGTTTGGATTTGATTCAGTAGCAGGTTTTTGAGCAGAAAAGTAACTTCATTAGAGCTGCGCTTCATATGTGGAATCAACCTAGGTGCCCATCCACAGTGGATTGATAAAGAAAATGTGGTACATATATACCATGGAATACTATGCAACCATGAAAAGGAATGAAATCACGTCTTTTGCAGCTGCATAGATGCAGCTGAAGGTCATTATCTTAAACAAATTAATGCAGGAACAGAAAACTCAATACCATATGTTCTCATTTATAAGTGGGAGCTAGGCTGGGCGTGGTGGCACACGACTGTAATCCCAGCACTTTGGGAGGCTGAGGCAGGTGGATCATGAAGTCAGAAGTTTGAGATCAGCCTGATCAACATGGTGAAACCCCATATCTACTAAAAACACAAAAATTAGCTGGGCATGGTGGTGGGCACCTGTAATAGTAGCTACTCTGGAGGCTGAGGCAGGAGAATCGTTTGAACCCAGGATGCAGAAGTCGCAGTGAGTCGAGATCGCGGCGCTGCACTCCAGCCTGGGTGACAGGGTGACTCCATCTCAAAAAAAATTAAAAAAATAAAACTAAGTGGTAGCAAAACATTGAGTGCTCGTGGACAAAAACACAGAACAATAGACACACTGGAAGTCATTAGAGTGTGGAGGGAGGAGGGCCAGGGTTGAAAAAACACCTGTTGGGTGTTATGCTCACCACTTGGGTGATGGGACCCTTGGCACCACAAGCTCAGCATCCCACAGTATACCCATGTGACAAAGCTGTGCGTGTACCTCCTGAATCTAAAATGAAATTTGAAATTATTTTACAATTAAAACCATATGCTTGTCAAAAGTTTTTTTCTTTTTTTAAATGAACTGTGCTTTATGATTAAACTCAGAGGAGAGAGAAGAGTGGAGGGTTGGGGGTTGGCTGAAAAATGGCAGCTCAATTCTGTTATTCGCATGTTACCTGTGGTAATAATAGCATTGATCGAATGTGCTAAGAGCCTTGCATACATTAGCTCACCTAATTGTCACAACATTCCTGCAGGCTAGGAGCTTTTATTATTTTTGCTTTACAGATCAGGAAATGAGTTTGAGGGGTGGAGTTACTTGCTGGAAAGAGGCAGACTGTAGGAACAGCCAGGTCAGTTTGGTTCCTGAGTGCACCCTCTTCACTGAGCCCCTGTCCTGCCTTGTATTGCTAAATCCAGTTGGCAATGATTTCTTTGAGACAAGTAGGCCTGAGAGAGGTGAGAATAATTTTTCAACATTCCTATAATGGCAGATATCTAAAAATATGATGAGAAGACAAAGGCAGAGATTGACTGTGCTGTCACCAGCCTTTCAACTGTGACATTCAAACCCTGAGGGGCTCCTTTCTCTCTGCTTATTTTCTTTCTTTCTTTCTTTCTTTCTTTCTTTCTTTTTTAGATGGAATCTTGCTCTCTCACTCACTGCAACCTCTGCCTCCTGGGTTCAAGCAATCCTCCTGCCTCAGCCTCCCGAATAGCTGGGATTATAGGCATTTGCCACCACACCCAGGTAATTTTTTAATTTTCAGTAGGGATGGGGTTTTGCCATGTTGGCCAGGCTGGCCTTGAACTCCTGACCTCAGGTGATCTGCCCGCCATGGCCTCCCAAAATGCTGGGATTACAGGCGTGAACCATCATGCTCAGCCCTTTCTGCCTGTTTCCTAGTCCAAATCCTCAGTTTTTGTTTGCATCTACTAAAATAATGCAACATAATTTTAATATTAGTTTCAGAAAATTAAGAATCAGAAAAGTAAGGCTATTGTAAAATAATTCACATAATGCTTGTCAAAGCGTAATGCCAATGTGTTATTTTTATCATCTGCTATGATAAATTAGCATTGGACATTAATTGACATGACTGCTTTTGGTAAGTGATTTTACAAAACCAGCCTGGTCAACATGGTGAAACCCTTCTCTACTAAAAATACAAAATTAGCCAGCTGTGATGGCGCACACCCTGTGATCCCAGCTACTCAGGAGGCTGAGGCAGGAGAGTCACTTGAACCTCGGAGGCAGAGGTTACCGTGAGCCAAGATCGTGCCACTGCACTCCAACCCAGGTGACAAGAGCAAAACTTTGTCTTAAAAAAAAAAAAAGAAAAACGAGTGATGGTATTATTAAGGGTGGCTCTCGTGGTGTCAGGAAAGTGTGCTTGGCTCTCAGAAGCTTTCTCTTTATTCAAGCTCAGAATTGGAGAGGGATAGGCATCCACATAGCCTTGAGTTTGGCAACACTGCTTTGCAATGGGGCAATGAGGATTTTACCAGAAAGACTCCAGGCACACACCCATATTATACACTCAAAGCGAGGGGCTTATACGGGGAAGATATCCCATTGTTCACTGTTCATTCATTGAAGATATCCCAACATTTAGTTGTCACACATGAGCACCTGGTGGTGTCCAAAGCCAGAAAGAAACGATGGCAGTGATCGTCTCCTCACTGGAGTTTTCACTTGAGTCCATGGGAGGAGACTTCGGCCATTACTTGCTTCTTTCTTACGCCAGACTTCTCCAGCCTAGATAACAAATGCCTTCTCCTTAAACTCGCATTC
This sequence comes from Cacajao melanocephalus, assembly GCA_963573385.1. Classification (NCBI taxonomy): domain Eukaryota; kingdom Metazoa; phylum Chordata; class Mammalia; order Primates; family Pitheciidae; genus Cacajao; species Cacajao melanocephalus. The sequence goes on from CAUYLG010018571.1 coordinate 12,157, forward strand.
CAACCTGCACATCCATGGAAGAGAAAATCCCCGTGAAGTATAAGGGGCCCTTCCATGCGCTCAACATTTAAAAAAAAAAAAAAGGAAAAGTAGCTCTCATATGCTTTAGGCAAGTTTTCCTAAGTATGCTCCACAGTGAACATTTTGGGGGTAGACTTTTTTCTGTCCTGAATCTTGAGAAGGCGGAGCTTGGAGTCCTTGGCCCAACTTGCTGGTTGAAACAACAGGGGCTTGAGCAGGAGACAGAGGGCCACAGAGCTGCTCTCCGCTGCACGTCCTGGCACCCAGCATCTCCCCTTGTCCCCAGGATGCCCCTCCCCAGCCCCCGTCCTCGGTTATCTTGATCATCTGTCTGTGCATTGAGGCCATTCTGTCCACTCCTCCACCAAGCAAGGAGACTATGATTGGCGGAGCAGCACTGGCCTTGATGGGACAAAGAAGCCACAGTACGTTTCTGTACCAGGCCGTCTGTACCAGGGGCAGCATCACAGACTCTCTGAAATGCACGTCTAGGCTTGGTTCGTTAAGGACCTTTCACTCAAAGCATCATGGACAGCAAGTAGTCAGGGCAGGGCTAGTTTCATGGTGTTTTAGGAAACTTCAGGGAGGGAAACAGCAGAGAGAGAAGGTAGACTGGCAAGTCAGCTGCCAAATCTCTCTCTGTCCCTGTCTCTGTCTCTCTCTCTCTCTCTCTCTCTCTCTCTCTCTCTGTCTCTCTCTGTCTCTCTCTCTCTGTCTCTGTCTCTGTCTCTCTGTCTCTGTCTCTGTCTCTGTCTCTGTCATCTTCTCATCTTTCTTTGGGAAACCCTGCCCATTCTCTGAACTTCACTGATACCCTTGATCCTTCACTTTTGACTTTCTAACCAGGGTCTCCATTCCCGTCTCCGTAAGTGCTAGCCCCCTGTCAGCTGCAGGGCCATATCTGCCCCTGTTCCCTGGGGGAGTAAACTCAGATCTCTTGTTGTCTTCTCTAATAGAAAGCAAGCTTCCCTTTCTCCTACTCCTAGTGTTCCCATCTCGTTAATGGTGCCACCATTCCCCAAACTTCCAACTTCGAAACTTGAAGTTACTTTGATGGATGCCTCCGCTAGTCACCTAATCTGGTTGTTTTTTGTTCTTTCAGTGTCTCCCTCCTTTCTGTCACTGTCACTCTGCTCTCCTTGTGGCTGCCTGAGTTCTCTCACTATCTCAAACCTTGATTATCCAAATAATTGCTTTGCTGCTCCAGCCTCCATCCCCACAATCCAACGGGTGAAGGATGATGGAAGAATATTATGATTTGCCATGGCAGCATCAGTTGTGAGTGGGGAGGATGGATAATATGGTGTAGACCCCATGATGTGTGGACTCCCTGATACATGGACTCCTTAATATATAAGCCCCTTGATGTATGGACCTACTGATGTATGAACCACCTGATATGTGGACCCTCTGATATATGAACTAGCTCATCTATAGACCAGCTGATGTATGGGCCAGCTGATGTATGGACCAACTGATACGCAGACTGCCATATGTATGGACCAGCTGACGTATGGATCCCCTGATATATGGGCCAGCTGATGTATGGACCCCTGATGTATGGACCACTGATGTGTGAACCTCCTGATGTATAAGCCCCCGAATATATGGACCAATTGATGTATAGACCCATGGATATATGGACTCACTTATGTATAGACCAGATGATGTATGGAGTCCCTGATGTATGAGCCAGCTGACGTATGGACCCCCTGATGTACGGACCTGCTGATGTATGGACCCCTGACATATGGGCCAGCTGATATAGAGACTAGCTGATGTATGGACTCATTGATGTATTGGCTCACTGATGTATGGACTGGATGATGTATAGACTCCCTGATGCATGAGCCAGCTGATGTATAGACCAGCTGATGTGTGGACCAGCTGGCATATGGGCCAGCTGATGTATGGGCCCGTTGACATATGGATGCACTGATGTATGAACCAGCTGATGTGTGAACCTCCTGATGTGTGCCCTCTCTGATATATGAACCAGCTGATAAATGGGCCAGATGATGTATGGATCCCCTGATGTATGGATCCCTGATATATGGACCACTGATATATGAACCTCCTGATGTCTGACCCACCAATATATGGACCAGTTGATGTGCAGACCCACTGATATATGGACCAGTTGATATATGCACCTGCCCACCCACCACCCAGCTGAGGTATGGACTGACTGATGTATGGGCCAGCTAATGTATAGACGCCTGATGTATAGACCAGCTGATGTGTGAACCTCCTGATGTACACCTCTCCCCTCCACCTGATATATGGACTGGTTGATGTATAGACCCCCTGATGTATGAGCCTGCTGATATTTGGACCAGCTGTGGCTCTCCACTCACTGTAGACCTTCCACCCTGTTCCTCACCTGCACACTGCTCCTCCTGGCTATCTGAGTGCCTGACAACCCTTTGGGACCCAGCCCAGGGGCCACTTCTTCTTGGGTGCATTTTCTTCAAAAAAATTTTTGTTGTAGAGATGGGGTCTTGCTATGTTGCCCAGGCTGGTTTCTAACTCCTGGCCTCAAGCAATCCTGTCCCCACTGTTGACTCATCTGAAGATGGGAGAGATCTTAGGCCCAGTGCTGGGGAAGAACCATAATTTGCTCTTCAATTATTCTGCAAATCCATATTGAGTTCCCACAGTGATGACCACAGTCTTAAGTACTAAGGTACACTAATGAACAGACAGAATCCCTTCTTCATGAGGCTCACATACTCCTAGGAGGAGATAGGTCTAACATTTTATTTGTTTATTTAAATAAGTAAAAATGTGATGTGACATGACAAGATAAGTCATAAAGCTATATATAAGGAAAAATAAAGCCAGAAAAAGGAAATGCAAAGTGAATGACTGGACAAATGGCCAACAAACAAATGAAAAGAGGCTCCGTGTCATGAGTCGCGAGGGAAATGCGATTCAAGTCCGCAGTGAGCTCGCACTTCACACCCAGTAGGATGGCGATCATAAAAATAACCGGAAAATGACTTTTGGCAAGAATGTGGAGAAACTGGAACCTTCCTACAGCACTGGTGGGAATGTGAAATAGTGCAGCTGCTGTGGAAAATAGTTTGGCAGTTCCTCAAAAAGTTAAACATAGACTCACCATATGATCCAGCAACTCCACTCCCAGGTAGATGCCCCCAAAGAGCTGAAAATATGGGTTCAAGTGAAAACTTGTCCACCCGCGCTCATGGCAGCACTGTTCACAATAAATGAAAGGCGGCAACAACTCGCGTCACCGTGAACTGACAAAGCACAAACAAAACACGCTATATACACACACAATGGACTATCATTCGGCTGTAGAATGGAATGGAGGACCGACACAGGCCGCGTCATGGATGAACACTAAGAATAGGATGCTGGGCTGGGTGCAGTGGCTCATGCCTGTAATCCCAGCACTTTGGGAGGCCAAGCGGGGAGGATTGCTTGAAGCCGGGAGTTCAGGACCAGCCTGGGCAACAAAACAAGACCCTCTCTCTACAAAAAATAAAAATACATTAGCTGGGCAAACAGCATGCACCTGTCATCCAAGCCACTCGAGAGACTAAGGCAGGAAGATCAATCGAGCCTAGCAGTTCCAGGCTGCCTGCAGGGAGCCATGCTGTGCCACTGCACTCCATTTTCGGTAACACAGTGAGACCCTGTCTCTTCACAAAACAAAATTTAAACAAACAATCAACAACAACAAAAATCATTATGCTAAGTGAAATAAGCCAGACGCAAAAGTTCATATAACGTATGATTTCATATATATGAAATATCAAGGCCAGGCTCATGCCTGTCATCTCCGCACTTTGGGAGGCCGAGGCGAGTGGATCACCTGAAGTCAGGAGTTCCAGACCAGCCTGGCCAACATGATGAAACCCCCTCTCTACTAAAAATACAAAAATGAGTTGGGCGTAGGGGTGGGCGCCTGGAATGCCAGCTGCTCAGGAGGCTGAGGAAGGAGAATCGCTTGAACCCAGGAGGTGGAGGTTGCAGTGAGCCGAGATTGTGCCACTGCACTCCAGCCTGGGTGACAGAGCAAGACTCTGTCAAAAAATAAAAGCCTCCCAGCAGAGAGGAAGGAAGTACAAAAGTACAAAACAGACAGATGGCTCCGAGCAGCATTCATTAGAACCTGGCTCCACCCTCCTCACTGGGTGCCTCTGGGCCCACCCCCTCCACCTCTCTTTACCCAGTACTTCCCTTTTTACCTCTCACCAGGGCATGTCCTGTTGCCCTGTCCCCCAGACACCCTGTACCCTTCCAACCCGTTCCTCCCCTGCACACTGCTCCTTCTGGCCATTTGAATTCCTGACTACCCTTTGGTACCCAGCCCAGGGACTACTTCTTGGGTGCATTTTCCTTTAAAAAAAATTTTTTAGAGATGGAGTTTTGCTATGTTGCCCAGGATGGTCTTGAACTCCTGGCCTCAAATGATTCTCCAGCCTCAGCCTCAAGAAGGTTGGGTGCATTAAAGATTTGAGCATTGTGTCTATGACTCCTCAGCAGTATGACACTGGGCACTTAGCCCCCTCTGTAAGTCTCTCTTTCCTTGCATGTAAAATAAAGGCTGCTGAGAGAATAAAATAAGATGATTGCAAAGTGGCTGGCTTCGTTCCCCATGCACAGTGGACTCTCCTGAATGGTGGCCGTGCAACCACTTCAACCTCACCTGTAATCTGAAGCCTTTCATTTTGTGCTATCTGATAATGTTTGGTAATGATTTGGTAAATGTAGGGGGGAGACACAGGATAAACACCAAGGGTGATATTTATCTTCTTTGAATCGGCCTTCCCTCAACCCTGGTAACTATTTCAATGCAGAGCATATATAATGCACATGAATAAATGTTTGACTGACAACTGATTGATTGATTGATTGATTTGGCTTTATCATCAAGTAGGTAGGAAATTTTCTTCAAATGCAAGTGTAAAGGAAAAATGATAATGTCTCAGGAGAGTTACAGATTGGCAAACTAGAAAACACCTGGTCTGTCCACAATGCAATATATCGAAAGCTTTCGTAGGCACAGATGTGTACAAAAATCATAAAACACCACAATCAAAAACAAAACAAAACAAAAAACAGGACGTGTGGTGGCAGGTTTTTCAGAAAAATGGCTCATTCTGCAAATGAACTGTTCTTTTAGTTCAGGAGACCATAGTGACTGGTATTTAAAGAAAATGTTAACACATTTTGCGATAGATTTAAGACAAGTCTCTAATGATGTATCACTTAGAAAGTCATGAGTTTAAAAAACATGAAAATATGAGATAGTAGAGCTACATTTCACAAAAATTTTAAACCAGAATCTAGAGAGAGAGATGATAGAAGATAGATCGATCGATAGATAGATAGATGATAGATCGATCGATAGATGATAGATAGAAATATAAACAGATAAAAACAGTGGTACCTAATGACTTGAAGAGCAGCCACAAGGAAGGAGAACCAATTTAGTTTTATTCGGTAAGAACATATGATGCTAAGATAGCTCTGGGAACCGCTCCTGTATGAGCTGGTCACATGACCAACCTCAGCGCCACTGCATCCGGCAGTGAATAAGACCAACCGACTGTTTTCTACCTTTGTAACCTATACACAACCAAAAGCCATGCGGTGACTCTGACGAGGATCCCTGTTTCTCAAACACCCAGCCCTTTCTCCACAAACAGAGAATTGTTTCTGCAGCTCTCTCTCCGGGAGATTCTTGTTTTATTACTTTATTCCTCTTTCAGAGAAACCCTCACAAGCCCTGTTCACCAGCAAAAAGCTAGAAAGCAGCTGCCGTTTTTCAGTGATTACTGGCCCTATTTTCTTAATCATCCTTTCAACACAACAATGGAAAACGGAAGAAAATATTTACCTGAGGAAATCCCTGGTTTCTTCATGAGCATCTAAGAATTGAAGTTTTCAAAAAGCCCTTCAGATGCATCTGCTGAGAATTTCCTAAATCTAAAATCCTCCTCCTCCGAGAGCAGCTCTAAGTTTGAGCTCTGAATAGAGGCGGTGTGTTATTTTAACCACAAGGTTCTAGTCAGTAGGGAGGAGAGATGGAAATGAGGTATGCTGGCAAACCCAGCACCCATCCACCTCAAGAGAATTGAGCTCGCAGATCTGATGTAAGAGGTTTGAGGAGATTTGAAGAACCCTCAAACCAACTTTTCCTAAACTAGAGATTCAATAACTGTGGAAAATTCCAAAGGAGTAAGATAAGACCCTTAGGGTCTTTTCTAAAAAAAGACGTGTTGGTATGCCCTGTCAAATACTGTCCCAAAAGAAGCTTGGTACTGCGCCTGTGTGGTCCTGGGCTTTACAAGAGAAAGTTACCTTTCTCATGGTGGCCTTTCTCCCCAGAGAAACTGGGTTAAAAGTACAAAATAGCAAAGGAGTATGACTGACCAAGTCAAATCTTTTGTGCAAACACAAAACCAGTGTCATGAGAATCCATAGGAAGTTGTAGGGTAAGGCAATAGCTATTCTGGAATGTTATTAAAGGAGGATTAATGTGTGTGTGCGCGCGCACGCACGTGTGCGTGGCTCCCCACCTCTCACACAACTTAAAAAGCAAAGATTCAGCCTCAGCTTCAACCAGTTGGAGATCCTCCTCCGTAGCGTTTTGGCAAATACAAATGCCGCCTTTGGACTTGGAGGAGAATGATTTATCGCACGCAGAATCAACAGCAAAAATGAGGGCGGCTGAAAGGGCCAACGATCCTTCGCAGATGCCAGAGGGGTTTAACTACACTTTTGGAAAAAGGCAGCAGTTCTCCTATTAAGCAGGGTCATAACTCAGTTTTATACAGAGTCTTTTATCTCAAAAGAGCTTGAGGTACTTCTGCACCAAAATATAAATTATCATGTGCACTGTCACCTCGGGGACGAAATACAGCCCTGCCTAGGAGCAGTTGGCCAAGATGCAACCAGGCAGGTTGGAGTCGCAGTTAGACAGCAGGACAGGTGGCCAGGAGGCGCTCCACAAGGAGGAAGGAGTGGGCCTGTCCTTCTGGTAGCGGATCCTTTTATCCACGGAGTTCAGTGGGACCTCTTCATTCTGCCCATCACTTCTCTTCCGGAGTCTCCCTATGCCCTCCCCTAGAGGCCTCTTTCCATACTACCTACACACACAAATTCAAAATGTTCACTCAGAAAAGAGTCAGCAAACAAAGGGGTAAGCGATGGTTTGCAAATTTGATTCTGTAGCTCAAGAGTCAGACGGCCAGACGCAGTGGCTCACGCTTGTAATCAATCCTAGCGCTTTGGGAGGCTGAGGCAGGTGGATCACCTGAGGTCAGGAGTTTGAGACCAGCCTGGCCAATGTGGTGAAACCCCATCTCTACTAAAAATACAAAAAATTAGCCCGGTGTAAAATTAGCTGGGCGTGGTAGCGGGCACCTGTAATCCCAGCTACTTGGGAGGCTGAGACAGGAGAATCGCTTGAACCCAGGAGGATGGCGCTATTGCATTCCAGCCTGGATGACAAGAGCAAAGCTGTCTCAAAACAAAATAAAACAAAACAGGAGTTGGCCAATCATGGCTCTTGGGCCAAAGGCAGCCCACTGACTGTTTTTGTCGATAAAATTTTATTGGTCTGCAACCACAATCACTCATTTAGGCACTGTCTCTGGCTGCTTTTGCACAGACAGCAGCAGAGTGGAACAGATGTGGCAGAGACTGTGTGTGGCCCAGCAAGGCCCAAACTATTTACCAGCTGCTCCTTCATAGAAAAAAATGTGCAACCTCTGCTACAGAGGGTTTTTTGTTTTGTTTTGCATTATTTTTGTTTATAAATGGGTGGAAGAAAGGAACAAGGAGGTTTTTCTCAATAATTCCTAAAGATCGGCTGGGCGCGATGGCTCACGCCTGTAATCTCACCACTTTGGGAGGCTGAAGCTGGCGGATCACCTGAGGTCAGGAGTTCAAATCCAGCCTGGCCAACGTGGTGAAACCCCGTCTCTACTAAAATAAAATAATCATCATCATTATAATAATTCCTAAGGATCATACTATGGAGGAAACATGTACTCACACCACCAACCCATATTCAGGTCTTAAGTCTCCAATTTCCTTATTCTTTCATCAGAGAAGGTCTTTTACACAGGGACCCTTATTCCTGCCTAGCCACACCGATGGACAGACAGTTTACTTGGCCTCACCTCCAAGAGCTCAAAATGACTGTGTGCAACTGGTCTCTCATGTAGAAGCCTTGGAGCCCTGCCAGGGACTCCCTGTCAGTCCCAAGGGTACCTTGTCTTTCAAGTTCTCTGTGGATCTTCTCAGGCTTCCTCCTCCAGCCTCTTATCATATTCTGTTGATTCTCTTCTTGCAGTTCTTACCTTAGTTACACCCCCACTATCTATTTATGTCTTTGCCTTTCTTACTAGACTGGGTTTCCTGAGAGCAAACACCATGTCTTATTCATCTCTAGAATCTAAAATAGTCAAAGACATAGAGGGGATACTCTATTAATCGTTATTACAAAAATAGCTCAATCAGTCTTACTCTACCAGAATGTAATCTCAAGGGTGGTGAATAAAAAGGTTGCCTGATAGTCTCTGAAGATGAGGTCCTTAAGATGTTCTTCCTCAGGGATGAACCTGGCCTTATCCTTCTAACTCTTGCCCCTGGGTGGAACTGACTTTTATGCACTCTTTTGGTAGCTGCTCATCAAATTTTGAATTTCTAAAAGAAAAGCCTCATTGCAGAAATACACATCTACCGCAGTTAGGAAAAGAATCTTTCTAACAGCTAGAGCTGTCAGGAGATGCTGAAGAGGGTCGTGTTTGGTGGGAAGGAGGGTGGGTGTCCCTTGAGTTCCCTTCTATGATAACTAACTCTAAGGCTTGGTAGTAGTCTGGGTTCTCTGCTGTGACACCCTCAGAAGACAGAGTGATCACATGGCCAAGGGAGGCAGATTTGCCCCCATCAGGTCCAGAGCATGAAAGGAACTGGCTCTGGCATGGCAAGTGGTGTTGTCATTAGCACTGTGCCATTATCTCAGTGGGTGACATCACCCCCCTTTGTCATATCCATTTTCATGGTCACTGCGTGACAGACATTCTGTAGTGAACAAAAATCGCACAGTTATCACACGTATGGCCACCTCACAACTGGTGAACAGTCTCCCTTTGGTAAACTTGGACTTCCCACATTGAGTCCCCCTTCCCCAAAGTAGAAGCCAGGACTCTCGTTTCCAGCGTCATTCGCAGCTGGGGTACACGCAGATGCTACAGGCTGCACAGCAGCCACACTGCAAGGGACTTACTAGTAAGAACGAGGAGGAGGCAGAAAAGGGAGCAAATCTATGCTATGGGAGGCCGATGCCACCTGGCAGGGGGACATCAACTCTCTGGCTGGTCTCAGGAAGGGCCAGTCTGGTGTCCTGTTTGGTGTCTGCCTGGCCCCACCTCTGTGGCCGCAGGGGACTCAGTGTGTCGCTTGTTTAGTGTTCCTGATTGTACAGTTCCATGCTTGGCTCTGGTCTCCCAGAGATTCTGTGACCTAGTGGTACCCTTTAATCTACGTGTTTTTTTTTTTTCTTTAACAAGCTAGAAGTATCATTCGCAACTAAGAACGTAAACGTGTGTGGCTGATACAGGCACTGAAACTAAACCATTTAGTCTCTCTTTGCTTTCTTGACCAGCTCTCAGGATTCGTCCTTCTGGCCTTGATGCAGCTTTGAATGAATATTTGCAATGTGATTTTCTACTAGTGCCTGGCTCGTCTGCCTTTGCGCTCATTCTTCACTCTCTTCCTCCTCGCCTTGTGTCATGGCGTGGGGGAGCAGCAGGGGGCTGGCCCTGCTCCTTGTGTACTGTAGACTGTGTCGTGGCTTCCACCTGAGTCCCACCAATGGGAGACATGGTGGGAAGGAAAAGGCAGGAGCGGGGGGAAAGGCAGGGTATCCTCACCCTGCTACCTCACCTCACTTGCTGTCTCCAGCAGGGCTGCGTCCTCTTCTTTGGAACTTGAGCTCTGCTGGGACAGGTCCTGTGGGCTCAGCTTCTTCCAGGTGTTTTTGGCTCTGTGCTTCAGCCTCGAAGGGAGGTAGGGTAGTGGCTTCCTGCTATTTCTGACCTCTCCATCGCCTCACCATCCCCAGTGCGCCTCTCTGCTTCTCCTTCATCTGTGTAACCAATTCACTTACCAAATTGCCTCTATATTATTTATTTATTTATTGAGATGAAGTTTTACTCTGTAGCCCAGGCTGGAGTGCAGTGGCGTGATCTCAGCTCACTGCAACCTCTGCCTCCTGGGTTCTAGCAATTCTCCTGCCTCAGGCTCCCGAATAGCTAGAATTACAGGCGCCCCACCACGCCGGGCTATGTTTCGTATTTTTAGTAGAGATGTGGTGTCACCATGTTTGCCAGGCTGGACTCGAACTCCTGACCTCAGGTGATCCACCCTCCTCAGCCTCCTAAAGTGCTGGGATTACAGGTGTGAGCTGCCACGCCTGGCCAAATTTCCTCTCTTTCAACATTTAGAGCAGATCCCATTTTCCTGGTTGAACCCTGATTGGTACAGTTCTCTCTACCACTCCGGTCCAGGTTAAAGAACCAGCACACACCTGCTGGCTGGCGATGGGACTGTCTGGGGAGAGCTGCTGTTTGATAGAACTCCCCTTCTTGCTTTGGATGAGATCGCTGCTACAGAGTTAACTACAATGAGGCAGGGGTTAGCAAACCATCTACGTAACTCTTCTGGCCTTTTTGGAGAACAAGAAGCAGCGTTCAGAGATATTTGTTGATGGAAAAAGTCATGATTAGAAACAGCAGCTGATCAAAAACAAAAAAAAAAGGCCAGGTGTGGTGGCTTACGCCTGTAATCCCAGCACTTTAGAAGGCCAAGGCACATGGATCACCTGAAGTCAGGAGTTTGAGACCAGCCTGGCCAACATGTCGAAACCCCATCTCTACTACAAATACAAAAATGAGCTGGGCATGGTGGCATTCACCTGTAATCCCAGCTACTTGGGAGGCTGAGGCAGGAGAATCACTTAAACTCCGGAGGTGGAGGTTGTGGTGAGCCAAGATCAAGCCATTGCACTCCAGCCTGGGCAAGAAGAGCGAGACTCTGTCTTAAAAAAAAAAAAAAAAAAAAAAGGAAAGAAAAAAGAAAAACAAACAGCAGCTGGATCCTTGCCTCAAGGCCCAGAAAATCTTATGAGAAACAAGCAAGGTAAAGAAAAGAGGGGCCAACAAAGGGTGATAAATATTCAGCCTGCAGGAAATTTAGAAAATTTGCCAGCTTTTAGAAAAAAAATTATTAGCACTTTTCTATCTAATTCATGGAGGTGTTAGAGGGGGAAGGACTAAGTATGCAAACTATTTTTTATGGCATTATTTATCAAACTAAACCTTGATGTCTGACAGTAAGAAAATTATGGTTTTCATCATAATACATTTTACCCTATGGAATAGTTAACAACCAATAGCAGCGTTAATTACAAAGGGATGTAGCAACTGAGGAAATCGTCATAGCAACGTTGAATAAATAAAACTAGCAGAACCAGATAACAGATCAACTGTGATCACAGCTATTCAGAAAGCAAAAATGTCTTTGGAGAAACTGGAAATGAGGCGGGACAAGGATGAAATGATATGTGAAGGTGATGTGATGGTAGGTGGATTGGTTTTAGGAAATTGCCTTTGCTTTTGTAAAGATTTTTTTTTTTTTTGAGATGCACACCCAGCCTGCAGTGCAATGGCACCATCTTGGCTCATTGCAACCTCCACCTCCTGGGTTCAAGCGATTCTCCAGCCTCAGCCTCCCTAGTAGCTGGGACTACAGGTGCATACCACCATGCCTGGCTAATTTTTGTATAGGATGTTTGTACAACGATAAGTACACTTCCATTCCCTTCTGATATTGTTTGGCTGTATCCCCATCCAAATCTCATCTTGAATTGTAGCTCCCATAATTCCCACATGTTGTGGGAGGGACTCTGTGGGAGGTAATTGAATCATGGAGGCAGTTTCCCCCATACTGTTCTTGTGGTAGTGAATAAGTCGCACGAGATCTGACGATTTTATAAGGGGTTTCCGCTTTTGATTGGCTCTCACTCTCTCTTGCCTGCCATCATGTAAGATGTGACTTTTGCCATCCACCATGCTTGTGAGGCAACCCCAGCCATGTGGAAATGTAAGTCCATTACATCTTTCTTTCTTTATAAATTGCTCAGTCTTGGGTATATCTTTATCAGCAGCATGAAAGTGGACTAATACGCCTTCCTTTCCTTTATCTTTCCTTTCTTATCTAGGGTTGTGTAATACTAAGTGATAATAAGAAGGAGAGAGGCAGGGCTGAGACGCAGACAATCACCAGGATTTAGGGCACAGGGAAGAGGGCATGGAGGCAGAAGTATTAAGAAGAAGAAAATTTGAAATAGCAGAAACTAGATAATACAAAATGTTAGTGATTCTTAGGGCCTATGTAGAAATAAGTACATGTAGGATTTTAAAATCTGGGCTAAATAACTATATTAGTTCGTTCTTGCATTGCTATAAAGAAATACCAGAGACTGGGTGATTTATAAAGAAAAGAGGTTTCATTGGCTCATAGTTCCCCGCATACAGGAAGCATGGCTGGAGAAGCCTCAGGAAACTTACAGTCATGGCAGAAGGCGAAAGGGAAGGATACGCATTTTACATGGCCAGAGCAGGAGGAAGAGAGAGAAACAGGAGAGGTGCTACACACTGTTACACAACCAGATCTTGTGAGAACTCATTCACTATCAAGAGAACAGCAAGGGGCAAGTCTGTCCCCATGATCCAGTCACCTCCCACCGGGCTCCTCGTCCAACATTGGGGATTACAATTCAACGTGAGATTTGGGTGGGGACACAAATCCAAACCATGTCAATAACATATTGTAGCTTTCATTTTCAATACTTTACACTTTCACATCAGTTCCCATGTTATCAGTATAGCAGATGGTGACGCTATTTCTTGCTACAATGACCAGGTAAAGAAACTGATGCTCTCACACACTGGGGTCTGTAGGGGGAAAACAGGAGAGGGACAGCAGGGGGTGGAGAGTTGGAGAGGGATAACATGGGGAGAAATGCCAGATATAGGTGATGGGGAGGAAGGCAGCAAGCCACACTGCCATGTGTATACCTATGCAACAATCTTACATGTTCTTCACATGTACCCCAAAACCTAAAATGCAATAAAAATAAATAAATAAATAAAAGTTAAAAAAAAAAAAAAAAGAAAGAAACTGATGTTCATGTAATCCCAGCAGTTTGGGAAGCCAAGGCGGGTGGATCACGAGGTCAAGAGATCGAGACCATCCTGGCCAACATGGTGAAACCCTGTCTCTAATAAAAATACAAAAATATTAGCTGGGCATGGTGGTGCATGCCTGTAATCCCAGCTACTCGGAAGGCTGAGGCAGGAGAATTGCTTGAGCCTGGGAGGTGGAGGCTGCAGTGAGCCGAGATAGTGCCACCACACTCGAGCCTGGGAAACAGAGCAAGACTCAGTCTCAAAATAAATAAATAAATAAAAAAGAAAGAAACTGATGCTAAGAGAAGTTAAGTGACCTGCTCAAATTTACACCACTAACAGTGGCAGAGCTGGGCCTGGAAACAACTTCTTGGGTTTCAAGTCTAGCTTATTGGTTTCCAGGCCACAGTTACTTCTAAACAACTGAGGTAGTGGTTGATCAAAACCAGTGTTCCCAATGGTCAGAGTGGTGCTGCCCCTTGATCAGTCTTGAGACATCCTTCTAAGTGTCCTTGAGTTGCTTTGGCAGAACACAGACGTGTGTTCCTGCCTCTCCCTCTAGATAAAAGTTGTAGGATTTTCTTATCTGTTACTGGGGAGGCTTCTGGTTGCTTGCAGTGGCTGTCTCTCCACATGTTAATTCCCAGGCTGCAGAAAACCAGCTCATGGAGAACATCAGCTGCTTTAGGAAGGCTACACATAAAAAGGGCTGCCTGCAAGATAATAGGAGATAATAGGACCCCTCACAGGACTGGTGTAGGATTAAATGTTTTAAAGTATGTGTATAGGAATTCACACAACGCCTACCACACAGAAAGTTAGCTACCTAGCTGGTAGTAAGAGTCCCACTAGTCATAAAAATAGGGATAGCAACAAGTCATTAAGGGGGTAGGGTTAGAGAAACAACCCCATGACATAATTTCCCTCTGAAATTAGGACTAGGAGAAAGTTTTCTTCTTTTTGGTCTCCAAAACTTATATAACTAACCCATGTGATTTCTTTTTAGTCAAAGTTGCAAGGAGTCCAGCTTCTTGTCTTTTTTTTTTTTTTTTTTTTGAGACAGAGTCTTGCTCTGTTTCCCAGGCTGGAGTGCAGTGGTGCGATCTGGGCTCACTGCAAACTCTTGAGTCCTGGGTTCAAGTGATTCTCCTGCCTCAGCCTCCCGAGTAGCTGGGATTACAGGAACATGCCACCACACCCAGCTAAGTTTTGTATTTTTAGTAGAGACGGGGTTTCACCATATTGGCTAGGCTGGTCTCGAACTCCTGTCCTCAGGGTGATTCACCCACTTTGGCCTCCCAAAGTGCTGGGATTACAAGTGTGCACCACTGCGCCCAGCCTTGTCATTTGTTTGATGTCCCATTTCTCACCTTCTTTATTACTTGCTTCCTACATTGGGTCTTGTAAATGGTTTGACATTAAACCTGTTTTGGAAGGAGGTAGGATATAAGTCAGTTGATTATGAAATAAATCAGGTAGTTACTGTGCACAGCTCAGCTGACAGAATGGTCGTCTCCCTTTTCTCCTTGTTATATTGTGAATCAATAAATTTACACCACAAGTGTCTAATCCACATGCTGAGCATAACCAGTATCTGGTAGGTCCTATGAATTTAGTTACTCTTCAATAAATGACTCCTGCCAATAACATAAAGATTAAGTTTCACGAGAGAGTGTTTTTTTCTACGTTTCTCACTTATGTTATTCCTGGGAAAACAGGCTCAGGCTTCCTTGGTGAAGAATGCGTGTGTCTGCGTGTATGTGGTGTGTGGTTTGTTTCTTTTCTGAGTATACATTACCTATATTTCAGGGCACAGTTTACAACTGTGAAAGGTAAATAAATCTGGGGGCCCCCAAATCACTAAGCTACAGGGAAAAGTCAAGCTGGGACCTGCTTAGGGCCAACCTGCGTCCCATTCTATTCAAAGCCACCCCTCTGCTCACTGAGATGAATGCATATCTGATGGCCTCCTTTGGAAAGACTAATCAGAAACTCAAGAGAATGCAACCATTTGTCACCTTTCTGTGACCTGGAAGCCCTCTCTCCACTTTGAGTCTTCCTGCCTTTGCTTTAAGTTCCTCCTGCCTTTCCAGACCAATGTACTTCCTACATACATTGATTGATGTCTCATGTCTCCCTAAAATGTATAAAACTAAGCTGTTTCCTGACCACCTTGGACACATATGTCAGGACTTCCTGAGGCTGTGTCACTGGTGCTCATTCTCAACTTTGGCAAAATAAACTTTCCAAATTAACTGAGACCTGTCTCTAATTTCAGGAGTTCACACAACTTACCATGACCCAGTCATTTGTGTTTTCACTTGGTAGGTACTTATTGAGCCTCTGCTATATTCCAGGCTCTGAGCTGAGCTATGTGGATTCCCCACGGCGTTTTCAAGTACTCCATGATCAAGCCTTCCTCCAAAGTCAAACAGGGGCTAGTAGTGGGCCATTCGTTTTGTACTTGCTATCTGCTGTCTGCCCTTGTAAACTCCTTTTTCTCTGAATGGCTTTCTGTCTCTTTTATCAGAATATGGCCCCCTCTAGAGCAAACTCCTTATCTTATTCATCTTTGAAAGCCCAGTGCCCCAGTACATTGCCCTAGACATATTAGGTTCTCAATAAACTGTTTGATTGATATTGGTATCACATTATCCCAGTAGTTTGAAATAAAACAAGAAGATTTTACATGGGAAGTAAAATTTGGTGCCTTCAAACAACAACAAAAAAATTGTCATGTGGATATATTAAAGCACATCCAAGACCTAAGATTAGTGGCTGATGGGGCAGTCCAAGCCACAGATTAGGAGGCTGCAGACATGCATGGCAGCAAAGCTGGTACAGGAGGCTAGAGGCTGGAGCCCACAGCCTAGACAATGGCTGAATAAATGCATGGACGCCCAGCCCAACAGCACACTTGATTAGGCCCTGCCTGGGAAAGAAGGATGCACGCAGTAATGACAGTGGTTGGGGGTTGTGCTTTCTGAGAACTCATGATATGTCATGAACAAAACCATGGCTAAGTGCTAAGTAGAATAGAATGTGTCCCATACATTGGCCAAGGAAGCACCATCGTTCAGAGTAGGAGGGACAAAGAATGACAGTTGCCAAGCCAAGCCTGTTTTTCTCAATGCAAAACTGGTGACCAGGGGTAAGTGCTCTTGGTAAGAGTGGTGGCATTTAGTTTGGAAGTAGATGTCATGCAGCATGTAAAGATCAGTAGATGTAAACATAAAAATGTAAATATCTCCAGGAAGCAAAAAGCCAGTATCTCAGGGTAAACAGCATCATAGCAGTGAAATGTGCCCATGGGCTCCTGTGGTTTGACCTTGCAGAGTACTTCTTGGGAAGAAAGCCTTTTGGGATTCATGGGACCAAGCCCAGGGTTCTTGGGTGCTACCATTTAGGTACCAAGATTTTGACTTGACACAAACTCCTCTCAGATCTTTTTGGTAGTTCTCGAAACTAGACTTATCATCAGACCTAACCCTGAAAGCTTTTTTTAAAAAGCAGATTTCTGGGTTTCACCTCTAGAAATTTTGATTTCAGTAGATTTATTTTTTATTTTTAGTAACATGGTCTTGGCCAGGCGAGGTGGCTCACACCTGTAATCCCAGCACTTTGAGAGGCCGAGGCAGGTGGATCACCTGAGGTCAGGAGTTTGAGACCAGCCTGGTCAACATGGTGAAACCCCATCTCTACTAAAAATATAAAAGTTAGCTGGTCATGGTGGTGGGCACCTGTAATCCCAGCTACTTGGGAGGCTGAGGCAGGAGAATCGCTTGAACCCAGCAGGCAGAGGTTGCAGTGAGCTGAGATGGCACCATTGCACTCCAGCCTGGGTAGCAAGAATGAAACTCAGTTCCCCCACCAAAAAAAAAAATAAAAAGAAGCATGGTCTTGTTCTGTTGCCCAATGTCTTGCTCTGTTGCCCATGGTCTTGCTAGGGTGCAGTGGTGCAATCATAGCTCACTGCAGCCTTCAACTCTTGGGCTCAAGCGACACCCCCTCAACCTCAGCCTCCTCAGAAGCTGGTCAAAATACAAAAAAAATGTATTTCTTGTAGAGGCAGGGTCTTGCTACATTGCCCAGGCTGTTCTTGAACCCCTGGCTGCAAGCGATCGTCCTGCTTTGGCTTTCCACAGCACTGGGATTCTAGGTGTGAGCCACTGTGTCTGGCCTCAGTAGATCTTTTTAAAAAAGTCATTGGGTGATTCTGGAAACTGGTGGGGTTTTGAGTGTACTGATCTGAGGCTCTTTCTTCTATGTTAAACTTTGCTGGCACTTAAAGGATGGAAGAAAAGGGGAATCCCTGGTTCACCTTCAGTGATGCCTAATTGAGAAGACCCAACTTGCACCTATGAACAAGGAGAGACCGAGATGTAAGAAAGGAGAGCTCAGGAAGGATTCATATGCTGTGTCGGAAGCCCCTAGACTGGAGAAGAGGCAGGGCCTACTTGACAAGAAAAGCCACAGAAATGAGGCTAAGCCGGGCAAGAGCAGGGAGGATGGACAGCCATTTGGGGCAAAGGGGACACATATGTGAGTAGCTGGAAATAAATCTGACTTATAGGTATTTAGCAAGTGGCTATATAATTCTTCTTAAAGCACACTGCTCACAGACAGTGGCCCAGTGGAAAGTGTGACTTGAATCAATAATTTCCAGCCACGTTGAAGTTCTGAGACTCTGTAATTGTTGGTTTGATTTCACAATGTTCCACTTTTCCCCTCCATGTCTCTCCAAAGAGCTCATCAGAATGGCATCCGGGCCCTGAGCACATCAAGTTTTCCCTTTGTGGGGCTTTGCAAAGGCTTCTTGAGAGTTTCCAACTCTAAGATATAATAATACTTGGGCTGGAAATCTAACCACCACATTTCCATGTGGGCACGCACCGCCTGAGTTCTCATTCAGAGGCACTCCACAGCCATGCCCATTTGGAGAGGTAGCAGAGGGGAAGCCTACCAAAGAATCTTACTATGGGGCTTACCCTAGTCTAATCTGTTTTTTTCTGAGATGGAGACTAGCTCTGTTGCCAAGGCTGGAGTGCAGTGGCGTGATCTCGGCTCACTGCAACCTCCGCCTCCAACGTTCAAGAGATTTCCTGCCTCAGCCTCCTGAGTAACTAGGATTACAGGCGTGTGCCACCATGCCTGGCTAATTTTTGTTGTTTTAGTAGAGACAGAGTTTTACCACATTGGCCAGGCTGGTCTCGAACTCCTGACCTCAAGTGATCCACCCACCTCAGCCTCCCAAAGTGCTGAGATTACAGGTATGAGCCACCGTGCCTAGCCAGGAGAGTTGTTTTAAGGAGAAAAGCACTCCTCTATCTTAGCATGGCTTACATGAGAGGAGATGGCTTTAATTTCCAGAAAAGAGGTTAATTTACTTATAAGGAAAATTTTCTGAGTGTAAGGAAGGATTATTACCGATCAGATAACTGAGGAATTGGTGGACTCTCTTTTCTTAGAGACCTTTGAGATGAAGAGAAGCAGACTTTGGTCTGGAATAGTAGAATTCTGGCAGGGAAACAAAGAGGTGGGGTGGACTGCACCCTTAAAGGTCTAGCAATTCCGACTCTGGTATCCTATAAGATGAAGAAAGGGATTTTTGCCATCATAGCTAGCCCTTGTCTAGTGCTTAATGCGAGCCAATTAGTACTCTAGCCATTCTATATATTAACCCCTTGAATCCTCATGACAATCCCCTGAGGTAAGTTACTATCTACAGCGTGCAGGTGAGAAAACCGAGGCACACAGAGGTTAAGTCACTTGTTCAAAGTCACACATCAGTGAGGGCTTAACCAGGTTTCGGGCCCAGCGTGGGCCTCTGAACTTGCCATGAGAACTGGTTCCTGCATTTTGGTTTTAAACAGGAAATCTCCTTTCCTATATCTAACTCACTGTGCAAGAGAAGTCGAAGTGCTTTATTTGAATTATATTCTTTTTTCAGCTTTATTAGGGTTTAGTTGACAAATAGAAATTGTATAAATTTATGGTGCACAATGTACACATGTATGCACTGTGAAATGATCACATCAAGCGAATCAACATACATCATCTCGCTGTTTTTTTTTTTTGAGACAAAGTCTCACTCTGCCGCCCCGGCTGGAGTGCAGTGGTGTGATCTTGGCTCACTGCAACCTCTCTACCTCCCAGGCTCAAGTGATTCTTCTGCCTCAGCTTCTGGAGTAGCTGGGTTTACAGGTGCCCGCCACCATGCCCAGCTAACTTTTGCATTTTTAGTAGATGGGGTTTCACCATGTTGGCCAGGCTGGTCTGGAATTCCTGACCTCACGGGATCCACCTGCTTTGGCCTCCCAAAGTGCTGGGATTACAGGAGTTAGCCACTGCACCCAGCCAGTTACTTTTTATATTGAAAACATTTAGATCTATTCTCTCTTTTTTTTTTAAGACAGAATTTCACTCTTATTGCCCAGGCCAGAGTGCAATGGCACAATCTCAACTCACTGCAACCTCCACCTCCCGGGTTCAAGTAATTCTCCTGCCTCAGCTTCCTGAGGAGCTGAAATTGCAGGCGTGTACCACCATGCCCAGCTAATTTTGTATTTTTAGTAGAGATGGGGTTTCTCCATATTGGTCAGGCTGGTCTTGAACTCTTGACCTCAGATGATCCACCCACTGTGGCCTCCCAAAGTGCTGGGATTACAGGCATGAGCCACCATGCCTTGCCTTAAATCTATTCTCTTGGCAACATTCAAGTATTCAATCCACTGTGATGATGTATAGTCACCACACTGTGCAGTAGATATCTTGAACTTATTCCTCCTGTCTGAAAGAAATTTTGTATCCTTTGACCCCATCTTTCCACTCCTCCCCTCCCCATCCACACCTGAGCCCCTGGTAACCACCATTCTACTCTCTACTTCTATGAGTTCAAGTGTTTTCGATTTCAAAAATAAGGAAGAGCATGCAGCTTCTGTCTCTCTGTGCCTGGCTTATTTCGCTAAGCATAGTGTCCTCCAGCTTCATCCACATTGTCACAGATTACCATATTCCGTTCTTCGTATATTTTACAAGTTGGATCAGAGGAAGAAATTCTTTAAAGACCAGACCCTTTTTCAGCATCTTTTTCTGCTTCTAGCCAAGCAGAAAACAGGCAACAGCAGTGTGCCCCAGGATGCCGGGCTTGGTGGGAATAGGGCCACCAAGTAGGGCTGGGGTTCTCAGGTCCTCCTCCTGGCCCCAGCTCAGGGTCCACTTCTGTTGTGAACCAGGGTTCGAATCCTTTATTAATTTTCCTCCCCAACCACCTTGTTCTGACAAAGATATAAGGCAGCTCAAGGCTAAAATCCCTTCTTAGTTTCAAGCAAAACAATCCCCTGCTACTCTGAGCCCCCCAAAGACCTTGGATATATGTTCTCATTGTTAATCAGATGCTGCAGAAAACTCAGCCCTCTTCCAGTTTCAGGTACAATCAAACAAGTTAAACAAAGGAATAACATACCCTCATCTTGGTAATTGTCAAGAGGTGCCTTTAATACACCAAAGGAAAGGCTATTTTCAGATCGGAGTGGAGATGGGAGAGTAAGAAATGATAAAAAGAACTTTCTCCTTAACTAGTAAGGCCAGTTTTCCTCAACCAAAGATCGATGGAAACACTGATGGTAGATTTCACAACTTTCTGGATAGTTCTGGAAAAGAGATCTTGGGAACTGAATGTCCAGGTTTTAGTCTTAGGCACCTCTTCAATTGGACCACAATAACTTTGTTCCAGAGTGCGCCTGCAACTGTCTACAATCCAGAGGATTTTATTTCTGACATGAAGTGTGTTCAGAAGAGAACTACTTACAACTTGGGAACTTCGGGTGTTTGGGGTTTTCATCTCTGTACCCCTCCGTCTGCCTGAAGTGTTGCTGCTTAGGTGAGCTCCATTGAGAATTCACCTTTTGGCTCTAATTTCAGGAAAATGGGTTAGAAAAACCAAAGCCCAGCCTCACTCCTTTCCTCTCCCGCTTTGTCTGCTGAACAGTGCACCACTACCTCTGTTGTTGGAAAGCCCCTTAAGTCCAAGGCCCTGCCTAAAGGGTGGGCAACCCCCCACCCCATGATTGGAAATGAAGCTACCAGTGAGAGACCAGCAGAGAGTGGCTGGGACCCCCGACTCAGCAGACACATGAGCCCACCAGTAAAACCAGATCCTCATGCCCTACTGTTCACCTCTCTTGATAAATTGCAAGAAGCCTCCTCAGGCTCAGAGCCCAGTGTCCCCCACTCAGGTATGGTCCAGCATCCCCTGAGCTTCCGTGCATGTCAGAAGGAATGGAGCCACCAGACATGCCAGCACTGGGAGAGTCACAGGTGGATGCCTCGGAGGTCTATTCACCTCATACGACTACCCATCAGGCCCAGCACTGGGGTCCTAAGAATTTAACAAAATGAGTGAACAGCATTGATGGGGGAAGTAACATCCAGAGAAAAATCTAGAAGGGCAGAGAATGTAAACAGACAAAATGGACACAACCCAATGTCACAATGTCAGAAGTTCTTAATGTTATCAACTGGGTGCGGTGACTCACGCATGCCTATAATCCCAGCACTTTGAGAGGTTGAGGAGGAAGGATTGCTTTAGCCCAGGAGTTAGAGACCAGCATGGGTAACATCAGGAGATCCTGCTTCTCCAAATTTTTTTTTTTTTTAATTAGCTAGCTGTGCTGGTGCTCACCTGTAGTCTCAGTTACTCAGGAGGCTGAGGTAGGAGGATAGCTTGAGCCTAGGAGTTTGAGACCAGCCTGGGCAATAGAGCAAGACCCTGTCTCTACTGAAATAAAAAAATAAACATTGTTTTCAACCATTTAAGAATGGTTGGGGTGACCTGATCACATCGTGAAAAAAACCTCACAACACACACATGCTACATCTTGTACACAGTGTAGTACGTGATGCACAAAAGCTGTGAGGACAAAATGGCTCAGGAATTCGTGGTGCGCCATTAGAGCCTTGCATGTTGAGGATACTAGTTCATATTCCGATGACTTCTATTACCTAAAGATTGATGGGCTGTTTGCTTTCTAGAAGAACCTGAGGGGCTCACTGTAACTTCACTTATTTTGACCTAAGTAGGGCCTAGACTTTATGCTTATTAATTTATTCATTTCTGGGTGAAGCCATGTTCAAGGAATTAAATACAAGGAAATAGACCCAGTAAGAGTTGATGAATAAGAAGCTGTTGCCTTACTAATTCACATGTGTTACTTCTACTGCTATTGATTGAGACGGAAGTTTTGCTCCATTGCTCAGGCTGGAGGGCAGTGGCACGATCTTGGCTAATTGCAACCTACACCTCTTGAGTTCAAGTGATTCTCCCCTATCAGTCTCCAGAGTAGCTAGGATTACAGGTGCCTGCTACCACACCTGGCTAAATTTTGTATTTTTAGTAGAGACAGGGTTTCATGTCTCAGGGGGGTTTTCCTGGGCAACCTGAAGCCTGGCTGTGGATGTGGCAAAAGCACCAGCAAATAATCCCTTCCCAATGTGGTCAGACACGTCATCCCAATGGAGGCAGACAGAGGGCTACGGCCAGCCCTGTCTGCTCTGGGTCCAGGCATAAGTCACACCATCCTCATGGTGATGTTAAACGGTCAGGGCTTGAGACTGAGAGACACTGTCATTGGAAGACCCCAGAGATGACAGGAAACCTGGTTCTCACTCTCAGGACAGGTTTCTTCATCAGTCATAGCCTCTGCGCATGGCAAGAGTGGGTGCTTTTGTGAGCCACAGGCACCCACCCTCTGATGAGATGGAATGTGTAGGGAAACCTCAAATTCTAGGGTAACTTTACGCAACTGAAAAATGGCAGCACCAGGCGCAGTGGCTCACACCTGTAATCCCAGCACTTTGGTAGGCTGAGATGGGCAGATCACCTGAGGTCAGGAGTTCAAGAGCAGCCTGGCTAACATGGCAAAACCCCACCTCTACTAGAAATGCAAGCGTTGGCTGGGCATGGTGGCAGGCACCTGTAATTCCAGCTACTCAGGAGTCTGAGGCAGGAGAATCATCTGAGCCTGGGAAGCAGAGGTTTCAGTGAGCTATGATCATGCCATGGCTGGCACTCCTGCTTGGGCAAATAGCAAGATCCAGAAGGAGGGAAGGAAGGAAGAAGGAGGGAAGGAGGGAAGGAGGGAAGGAGGGAAGGAGGGAAGGAGGGAAGGAGGGAAAGAGGGAAGGAGGGAAGGAGGGAAGGAGGGAAGGAAGGAAGGAAGGAAGGAAGGAAGGAAGGAAGGAAGGAGAGAGAGAAAGAAAGATTAAGAAAGAAAGAAAGAGAAAGAGAGAAAGAAAGATGAAAGCAACAAAAAATGTAGTGACATGTCAAGGTAATGTACCCTGACGTGGTAGAAATGTTAAGGTAATGTACCCTGACGTGGTAGAAATATCTGAAATCAGCATTGCAGCTGCAGTTTGCCATCTTCCAGGAGAGCAAATTAAAAGGGAAAATGTGCTGTAATGAGATTCTTTGCAGCATTTTGGTAACTGAACCCCCCTTGAGGGTGCCCTGAATCCCACACTGCCACGGCTCCAAAGGGATCATCACAAAACCTCAGGAACAAAGGAAATTGTAGTTCGTGCTATTATGACCTTTTCCATAGGCACAACCCAACATGTTCCATTTTAAAATATGTCCTTGATAGCTCTATTGAAACAGGCCACATTTCTCCCATGCTCTCTGTTTCCAAGACAGCCCCAGGCCGAGAGAGACCTGAGAGGTGAGGAGGGAGACAGGAAAAGCACCCTCCCACCCTCACAGTCTTGGTCCAGAATGTTCTTTTGCTAGGTTTAGGGGTAGTTATAATTTTGTGCCAGTGGTTTTCTAGTTCCAGACTCAGCAGTGCTATCCTCAAACTGTAAGTACCTACAAAAGAATTTTTTTTTGGCCTGGAGCCAAATTAGTGTATCTCATAGTGACCAAATCATTACTCTCTGTTGTCATCAGGGTGGGATGAGGTCAAACTCTGTTTGGTGCCAAACTTGCTTCACGCGGTGTCTCCAGCTGGTGGCACATATGCGCTGGCCACGCTGAGGTAGAAGTATAAAGTTATGAAATGTATGGCTTGGAATGAATGGGGCAGTAGGGCTGTAATTCATCAGACACATGCATTTCATTGTGCTGCTACATGCGATTTGAAAGGCATGGCTCCAAACTCACCAAGGGCAAGAGAATAAAGGCATCTCCCTGCTGAGTTTGTCTAATTGCAGACGTCTGTCCCAGTGTTGATAGTTCATTTGCCAATGCAGCATTATCACACTGAGCACCCAACTAGAGAATACTTGACACTGAATATTCTAGCGGTTGCTCTGTAAGGCCCTGCACACTGCAAATGACATTGTGGATAAGCCATTCACAAAAGGCTCAGTTGATCCCAGACAGTTCCGGGGAGGTTTACTCCAGAGACTGCAGGGCAGAAGGCAAGAATGGCAGGGCCCACCGGTCCCTGGGTGCAGCGAGGACAGGGGATAACGATGCCACCTGGGCTGCTGCTGATGAGAGTTAGGTGGAGAGAGCTCAACTGAAGTCCCTGGACACCAGAAAAAGGAGTGAACACTCGGGCCAGGAAAAGGGTGGGCCTCTCATTGTGGAGCTCAGGAAGTGCTGGTTTGCTTTGAAGCAAGGAATGCAGCTGGTCTCTTATCTGGAGCAATGTCTTCTTTCTCCCCAAGACGTGAATCTAAGGTCCAGGAAGCACAGGTGTGAGGGGCTGAAGCACTTTAAAAAGGCTAGCTAGACGCCGACCTGGGAGGGACAGATGGTTGTATGCAGGCACGCCGTGAGCAAGTCAGGGGAAAAAACCCTTCTTTACAAAGCCAAGAACTTCACACATGCATGTGTGCACATACACACACACACATGCATGCACGCACACACATGCACGCATACACACACATGCACGCATACACAACACACTGTTTTTTTCTTTCCCCAGAAACACACACATATCAGTTGCACACCCCTCTGACACATGTACATCCCATACCTCAGACACACATACACCCTTAAATAAAATGGTTAATATTATTATTATTTATTGAGATGGAGTGTCGCTCTGTCACCCAGGCTGGAGTGCAGTGGCGCGGTCTCGGCTCACTGCAACCTCCGCTTCTCGGGTTCAAGTGATTCTCCTGCCGCAGCCTCCCAAGTAGCTGGGATTACAGGCAGGTGACACCACTCCCAGCTAATTTTTGTATTTGTAGTAGAGACAAGGTTTCATTATGTTGGCCAGGCTGGTCTCAAGCTCCTGACCTCAGGTGATCACCTGCCTTAACCTCCCAAAGTGTTGGGATTACAGGTGTGAGCCACTGCATCCAGCGGTTAATAGTGTTTTTTGAAAGAAGTTTTTGTTATTTGTTGAGCCCCCACTACAGGCCGGGCACTTCGCTAGGTGCCCTGCGTAGATGACCACTCACTAGTCCTCACAGCTGCTCTGGGAGCTATGGTAGTACCGTGCCCATTTTACAGATCAGAAAATGAGGGCCAGCATAATTAAGTAGCCTACCGAAAGCGTGGCTATAGAGTTCAAGCAGGGCTTGAGCGGGTCTATCTAACTCCAGAGTGCAAGTTCTTTGTCTGGAAACTATACTTCTATTGTGTTGGGAGATTTGGGCTGCCCTTGAGAGAAAAACAACATAACCAGTGGGAGTGCAGGGGAGCGAGACCAAGCAGATGAATGTGCTATGAAATGTGTTTCTTCTTAAATCTGACACAGACTTTTAAAACATTATTATATAGAGTTGCAAAGCAATAAAAAAAAAATTCCAAATGCCAGCCACAACCACCAATTAATCAGAGAATTATAAAAATACAGACTGCTTTCGTAGATATCTAAATGTAGAAACCCAGCTATAGAACTGAATTAGCCCCGGAACTCCTGGTGCTGCTGCCGTCAGTAACCAAGAGAGCTCGCCCACCCTCTTCTTGTGGAGGCCCCTTATTGAAAAATATCTGTTGACAGGGGGATCAACTGAATGGTTTTTAAGCTGACTTAAAACCAGTGGGTGAGTAGGGCAGGGTGGCGCATGCCTGTAATCCCAGCACTTTGGGAGACTGAGGACCACTTGAGTGTGAGACCAGGAGTGTGAGACCAGCCTGGGCAACATAATGAGGCCCCATGTCTACAAAAAATGAAGATAAATAACGGCGTGGTGGTGTGCACCTGCGGTCTCAGCTACTTGGGAAGTTGAAATGGGAGGAGCGTTTGGGTCCAGAAGTTTGAAGCTGCCGTGAGCCGAGATTGTACCACTACACTCCAGCCTGGGTGACAGAGCGAGACCCTGTCTCAAACAAATAAATAAATAAAATAAAAACCAGTGGACTTCAGAAAGCTGCCTGTGAAAATATTTTGAACTTACTGATTCTCTGTGTTATTCGTGTGATATTGACATCAGCAGTGCACACTGATGTGACAGGTTTTCAAAGCAGTTGTACTAATGGCTCCTGTCACTTGGGTGGCTCCATCTCCTCCACCCTGTCTTGAGGCTTATAACTCAGTAGGGACAGTGCTCTGATGTGCTGCAATTACATGTCACAGGTAGAGGCTTGGGTCAATGCCAAATGCATGCTTGACAGACGCTACAGGACGTAACAGGATCAAGCTGGCCAAGAACATGGCAAGGCAAGACGTTGACCTTTTATCTTTTACCTTTTCTTTTCCTTTTTTTTTTTTTTAAGATGAAGTCTCGCTCTGTTGCCCAGGCTGGAGTACAGTGGCATGATCTTGGCTGACTGCAACCTCTACCTCCCGGGTTCAAGTGATTGCCCAGCGTCAGCCTCCCCAGTAGCTGGGATTACAGGCATCTGCTGCCACGCCTGGCTAATCTTTTGTATTTTTATTAAAGACGGAGTTTCACCATGTTGGTCAGGTTGGTCTTGCATTCCTGACCTCAAATGATCTGCCTGCCTCAGCCTCCCAAAGTGTTGGGATTACAAGCATGGGCCACTGTGCTTAGCCTTTTTAAATTTATTTTTAATTTTTATTTTTTTAGTGATAGGATCTTGCTCTGTCACCTTGGCTGGAGTACAGTGGTATAATCATAGCTCACTGAAGCCTTGAACTACTGGGTTCAAGCAATCCTCCTGCCTCAGCCTCCCAAATAGCTGGGACTACAGGTGCAGACCACCACACCCAGCTAATTTTTATTTTGTAGAGATGGGGTCTTGCTATGTTGCCCAGGCTGGTCTCTAACTCTTGGGCTCAAGTGATACTCCTATGTCCAAAAGCACTGGGACTACAGGCATGAGCCACTAGACTCAGACAAAATTTTGACTTTCTTCTTAAAAAAAAAATAAAAGTGAATCAAAGAAGAATCTCTGAAGAGGGACAGCTGGGCCTTTGTGATCCTGACACCTGGCTTTCTGAAAATCATCTTGCTTTTAGGGCTATTTCAGGCCAGGCTCTAAGGATCCACTCTTCTTTAAAGCTCTGACCCGTATGAAGATAAACTCCTGTTTATTTCCCACAAGACTATTCTGATAACACTGGAACATTAACTAAATGTTTATTCATAAACATTTAGTTATATTTCTTATAACACTCAGGAAAATAGGAGGAACTTAAAGACTGGTGTGTTGGACTCCCACTGCTGACACCACATTAACACCTGCTGAGTGCTTCAAGGTTAATTCAGCATCCTAACTAGAACTGCTGAGGCTGCCCAGCTGCATGAAAAATATAGTCAAACAGTCAAATTTATTACCTCTACTTGCAGAATAATTCACATTATGGGTTCTCCCATTGAGAACTCAGAAGTCTAATTCTCATAGGAAGCACGGTGCTTACTTAGAGAATCCAGTGAATCAGGGCTCAGGAAACCAGAGCAGTTGTCCCCCATCCCTATCCCAACGCACCACAGAGAACAGCCAGGGCAGTACTGCGGAAAGCCTCCAAAACCACCTGCAGACGTGGGCAATTCTGAGTCTTCCTGCACTGGTGAATGTTATTAGTATAGGCAACCAGAGCACCAAGAACGACACCTTCAGAGACTAGCATGTATTTCTTCTAAAATGTGTCATCGGTTGGCACTTCAACTTTGTCTGTTTCTATTAACTGTGTAATGAGCCAGGCTCAGTGGTTCATGCTTATCATCTCAGCGCTTTGAGAGACTGAAGCAGGAGGATTGCTTGAGCTCAGGAGATCATGACCAGCCTGGGCAACACAGTGAGACCTTGTCTCCATAAAAAAAAAAACAAAAACAAAAAAAAAAAAACTTTAGAAAAATTAGACAGGCACGATGTACACCTGCGATCCCAACTACTCAAGAGGCTGATGTGAGAGATCACTTGAGCCTAGGAGTTCAAGGCTCACTGCGGTGAGCTATGATTGCATCGCTGCACTCCAGCCTAGGCGACAGAGCCAGACCCCATCTCTAAATAAATAAATATGCAAAGAAATGTCTGAGATAATTTTACCAATGGAAGCACACATTCTGAATGCCAAATAAATGCACATACACACCTCATCACCTTCTTCCAAGTGGCATGTCTGCCTGTTAGCAAAATTGCTGCCAAGATAAAAATATTGATATGTGTGAGCAGGATTGGTTGGGGGATCTTGATCTGACAAGCCTAAAATAAGTACAGAACCATGAAAGAAAATTTAACTTTAAAATATCAAAGCCAGATTTGGTGGTACACATGGGTAGCTCCAGCTACTCAGGAGGCCAGGATGAGAGGATCACTTGAGCCCAGCAGTTCCAGGCCAGCCTGGGCCATGTAGTGAGGCCCCTGCCTCTAAAATAAATAAATAAATAGACAAACAAACAAATAAATAAGATGTGAAAGTAATCTGGATTTCTCTCCTTTGGTGCCTCAAAGAGACACAGTAGAAAGGAGCTGGCTGGAGAGGAGTTCTGTGTTCTCAGCCTGCACTATCCTTTTGAACTTCTGCAGCAAACAGCTCACCAGATCCTGGGGAGGAGAAGTTTGCAGTTACGCCACTCTGCCTTTTGTCAGGACCACCCTATGTCAAATGTAACATTATTGTGTTCTTAAAGATCTCCAGAGACAGATTTCATTCCTCATCTCTTCTCTCTAATGACACAAAAGAGGACACTCTGGGGAAAGTTCTGCAGCCTCTCTTTTCCTTTGTGGTACCACTGTTACACACTGACTGTGTCTCCCCAAAATTTGTACATTAAAGCCTTGACCCCCCAGTGTGACTGTATTTGGGTATGCAGCCTCTGAAGAAGTAATTAAGGTTAAATGTGGTCATAAGGGTAGGGCCTTAATGAAACAACTTTAGTGTCCTTTTGAGAAGAGACAGCAGGGAGTGTTCTCTCTCCCTTCTCTCTCACACACACACTCTCTTTCTCTCCCTCTGTACCTGCACAAAGAAGAGGTCTTGTGAGCACACAGTGAGAGTGCTGCTGTCTACAAGACACAAAGAAAGCCCTCACCAGAAATGAAATGCTTCTGGAGCCTGATCTTGGACTTCCCAGTCTCCAGAATTGTGAGAAAATATATTTCTGTTGTTTAAGCCATGCAGTCTCTGGAATTTTGTTATGGGGTTTTAGTCCTAGCAGAGTAAGACAATCAATTCCATACGAGATGCAATAGAATCAGCCAGGGTTCTTGGTAGCTAGTAACAAAAACTAGCTCTGACTTGAAGAAATAAAGGATTTAAAGGGATATTATTTGGGGCTCTCAGAATTGGTTGGAAGCTGAAAGAACAGGTGTGGCACAGCAAAACCATGGAAGACCTGCAGAGAAGGGTCATGATAAGCAAAACAAAACAACAGCTTTGCAGCAAGCACTGTGACGAAGCCTGGCACTGCTGTGGGGAGTCTAACCTCTGAAATTTCTCTCCTTCCCTGTTTCACATGCACCAAATCCAAAGTTCCCAAGAGCAAGTGACTAAATGGCCAATCTTGGGTCACTGGCCCACTCAACCTGACCATAGCATGAGGCAGATGGAGAGTGGCCTCCCTAGAGGGACGAGGCAGTGGGAGGCAGGAACCAGGATGCCTTTGGGCCAAGACAGTGCTCAACAGAAAGATATAATTCCCTGTAAAAAATGTGGTGCTTATTGGGAAGGAAGATGGATATACTATGACTCATAACAATTGCATATCTGTCTCCCCAAAAGGAAGGTAGACATTGAATATGTGGTTGCAGTCAAATCCTGGCAAGTGCAATGTGACTTAAGAACTTTTGCGAGCATCCACATACAACTCATGTAGGGTAATTGTGGTCCCACTAAGCTTGATTTCCATGAGCTTTAATTGCAACTCTTCCTTGTCCACACTTTTCCTACTCAAGGCTGCTGGCCGAACAGTGAATTGCTTGCCTTCCCTCCTGTTTACCACCCAACTGGCAGCATTGGCAGTTGTGTTGTACTTTTGCAGTTTTCTTTCTATCTCCTCTCTGAGTTTGGCTTCTTACAGGTCAAGATGATTTTACAAGCATTTATCAACCTAGATCTTAATGTCGGTGGCCACTGTGAATGTTCCAGAGAAGTAAGGGATGTTCTGCAGTCACAGATAAATCTATCAGAGCAGAAAAAATGGATCCATTTGTCCCAAGAACAATCCATGTCACATCAAAAGGAGAACCAGGGAGCCGCACTAAAGGGCAAAGTGTCTTCCACTTCTCAATGGCCAAAGAACACATGATCTGAGAGCCAGTGTCTACAAGATGCACCATTAGTAAGAAAGAAAATGCACTTCCAAGCTATGAGACAATATTTTTGTATTGTGAAGGAATTTTCTCTTATTCGTATTGAAAAAGCTGTTTTGGTCTTATTTTGACCTAGGTTTTATTATAGATTGTTTTTATGCACATATTAAGAGGGAAAATAAGAAAAATTGCTGAGAACTTTGCATTCACACTCTGACTCTGCTGAATCGCTTTTTAAAATTTTTAAAAATTTCAATAGGTTTTGGGGGAACAGGTGGTGTTTGGTTACTTGAAGAAATTCTTTGGTGGTGATTTCTGAGATTTTTGAAGCACCTATCACCCAAGCAGTGTACACTGTACCCAATGTGTAGTCTTTTATCCCTCAACCCCTCCTACCCTTTCCCCCAAGTCCCCAAAGTCCAATGTGTCATTCTTATGCCTTTGCATCCTCATAACTTATCTGCCACATGTGAGTGAGAACATACAATGTTTGGTCTTCCATTCCTGAGTTACTTCACTTAAGTGAGTTTCCAATTCCATCCAGGTTGCTGTGAATCCCATTATTTCATTCCTTTTTATGGCTGAGTAGCATTCCATGGTAGATATATAGAACAGTTTCTTTAGTCACTTTGATTTATGGGCATTTGGGTTGGTTCCATATTTTTGCAATTGCAAACCGCAGTGCTATAAACATGCGTGTGCAAGTATTTTTTCGTATAATAACTCCTTTTCCTCTGGGTAGATAACTAATAGTGGGGTTGCTGGATAAAATGGTATATCTACTTTTAGTTCTTTAAGGAATCTCCACACTGCCTTCCATAGCTGTTTTACTAGTTTACAGTCCCCAAAACAGTGCTCCCTTTCACCCCATCCATGCCAATACCTATTATTTTTTGTGTTTTTAATTATGGCTGTTCTTGCCAGAGAGAGGTGGTATTGCATTGTGGTTTTAATTTGCATTTCTCCGATAATTAGTGATGTTGAGCATTTTTCCACATGCTTGTTGCCCATTTGTATATCTTTTTTGAGAATTGTCAGTTCATGTTCTTAGCCCACTTTTTGATGGGAGTGTTTTTTTTTCCCCAATTTGTTTGAGTTCTTTGTAGATTCTGGATATTAGTTATTTGTCAGATGTATAGATTGCAAAGATTTTCTCCCACTCTGTGGGTTGTCTGTTTACTCTGCTGATTATTTCTTTGCTGTGCAGAAGCTTTTTAGTTTCACTAAGTCTCATCTATTTATCTTTGTTTTTGTTGCATTTGCTTTTGGGTTCTTGGTCATAAAGTCTTTGCCTAAGCCAATGTCTAGAAGGGTTTCTCTGACGTTATCTTCTAGAATCTTTATGGCTTCATGTCTTAGATTTAAGTCTTTATCCCTCTTGAGTTGATTTTTGAATAAGAGGACAGGTGAGGATCCAGTTTCATTCTTCTACATGTGGCTTACCAATTATCCAAGTACTATTTGTTGAATAGGGTGTCCTTTACGTTTTTGTTTGTTTTGTTGATGACCGGTTTGCTATAAGTATTTGGCTTTATTTCTGGACTCTCCATTCTGTTCCAATGGTTGGTCTATGTGCCTATTTTTATACCAGTACCACACTGTTTTAGTGACATTGCCTTATAGTATAGTTTGAAGTCAGGTAATGTGATGTTTCCAGATTTGTTCTTTTTGCTTAGTCTTGCTTTGGCTATGCAGGCTCGTTTTTTGGTTCCATGTGAATTTTAGGATTGTTTCTTTTAGTTCTGTGAAGAATTATGATGGTATTTTGATGGGAATTACAATGAATTTGTAGATTGCTTTTGGCAGTATGGTCATTTTCATAATACTGATTCTACCCATCCATGAGCATGGGATGTGTTTACATTTGTTTGTGTCATCTATGATGTCTTTCAGCAGTATTTTGCAGTTTTCCTTGCAGAGGTCTTTCACATCCTTGGGGTTAGGTATATTTGCAAGTTGGGTTTTTTGTTTTTGTTTTTGTTTTTTTGCAGCTATTGGGAAAGGGGTTGAGTTCTTGATTTGATTCTCAGCTTTGTTGCTGTTGGTGTATAGCAGTGCTACTAATTTGTGCACATTAATCTTGTATGCTGAGACTTTGCTGAATTCATTGACCAGTTCTAGGGTCTTTTTGGATCAGTCTTTAGGGTTTTCTAGTATACAATCCTGTTATCAACAGTGACAGTTTGACTTCCCCTTTACCGATTTCGATGCCTTTGATTTCTTTCTCTTGTCTGATTACTCTGGCTAAGACTTGCAGTCCTATGTTGAATAGAGGTGGTGAAAGTGGGCATCCTTGTCTTGTTCCCATTCTCAGGGGGAATGCTTTCACTTTTTTCTCATTCAGTATAATGTTGGCTGTGGGTTTGTTGTAGACAGATTTTATTATCTTAAGTTATGTCCCTTGTATGTCAATTTTGCTGAGGGTTTTAATCATAAAGGGTGCTGAATTTTCTCAAATGCTTTTTCTGTGTCTATTGACATGATCATGTAATTTTCGTTTTTAATTCCGTTTATGCAGTATATCACATTTACTGCCCTACTCTGTATGTGAAACCATCCCTGCATCCCTGGTGTAAAACCCATTTGATCATGGTAGATTATCTTTTTCATATGCTGTTGGATTTAGTTTGCTAGTATTTTGTTGAGGATTTTTGCATCTATGTTGATCAGGGATATTGGTCTGTTGTTTTCTTTGTTTGCTATGGCCTTCCCTGGTTTGGTTATCAGGGTGATACTGGCTTCATGTAATGATTT
The DNA here is from genome assembly GCA_963573385.1 of Cacajao melanocephalus. Taxonomy (NCBI): domain Eukaryota; kingdom Metazoa; phylum Chordata; class Mammalia; order Primates; family Pitheciidae; genus Cacajao; species Cacajao melanocephalus. Next base: position 45,787 of record CAUYLG010018571.1, read on the forward strand.
AGGGAGGATTCCCATTTTATCTTGTGGAATAGTGTCAATAGGATGGGTACCAATGCTTCTTTGAATGTCTGATAAAAATCAGCTATGAATCTATCTGGTCCTGAACTTTTTCTTTATTGGCAATTTTAAAATTACCATTTCAGTCTTGCTGCTTATTACTGGTCTGTTCAGAGATTTTATATCTTCCAGGTTTAATCTAGGAATATTGTATATTTCAGAAATTTTCCATCTCCTCTAGGTTTTCTAATTTATGCATGTAAAGGTGTCCATAGTGGCCTTGAATAATCTTTTGCATTTCTGTGGTGAATTGTAATATCTCCCATTTTGCTTCTAACTGAGCTTATTTGAATAAGCTGTGGATCCCGGCACCTGCTCCAGTGGAGGTAGCAGGGGAGGGAGGTAGACTCTGTGAGGGTCCTTTGTTAATTTTTTGTTTAGTGTGCTAGTTTTATGTTGGTTGGCCTCCAGCCAGCAGGTGGTGCTTTCAAGAGCACATAAGCTGTGGTCCTATGTGGGGAATGCAAACTTGCCCTAGAGATGCCTTGTTAAGTACTCAGGTTTCTTAGGAGGTGGACAGAAACATAAAGCTCTGGAAAGATCATGATCTTTGTCTTTGGCTACCAGGGTGGGTAGAGAAAGACCACCAGCTGGGGGCAGGGATAGGCATGCCTGAGCTCAGCCTCTCTTTGAGTGTGGCTAACTGTGGCTGTTGTGGGGGACAGAAGTGTGGTTCCCAGTCTAATGGAGTTATGTTCTCAGGGGGATTATGGCTGCCTCTGCTGAGTCATACAAGTTGCCAGGTAAGTCAGGGAGAGCTAGCAGTCGCAGGCCTCACCCTGCTCCCATGCAGCCTGCAGTCGTAAAGGTCAGTCTTACTTCCACCGTGCTCCCCCAACGGCACCGAGTCTATTTCCAGGCAGCTGGTGACCAGGGCTGAGAACTTGCCCCAGACCACGAGCCTCCCTGTTGAGAAAGCAAGCAGACTCACAGTTTTTTGGCATCTCAGGGAGACTTCAGAGATGATCTGATTCCTTCAGCGGGTCTGTGGATTCTCTTGGCTTTCCTGGTATGTTCCTGTGGTAGTTCTTGTAGCAAAAGTTCATGATGTTGAGTCTCCACATGCTGCTCTGCCCATCCTAGCGGGAGCTGCAAGCCAGTCCTGCCTTCTATCTGCCATCTTAATCTGAATCGCTTTTTTTGATAGAGTCGCCAATAGGTGTGTTTTTCTATATAAGCTGTCCTCTGTGCCATGAAGTGTTTTAATGATACAACGTTTCTTAAAAGAACCCATCAAAGAGCTAAAAGCCAATGGAGCTAAGCTCTTAAGATGGCCCTGCAATTATTGAAGAGTTTGACTCTTTGACTTCTACTTTAGGAATTGCTACATTCATCTGATTCACCACTTTTCTCTCCCTTTCTCCCTCACCAAATAACTTAGTCCCTAGGGGTAACAAGCATACTCCCTGACTGCTCCAGGACCTTTCCAGGTGACTGCCACCAGACTTTGATGCTGGTGGGTTTTTTTTTTTAAGCTTAGGCAATGGCAGCTACGTAATTGCTGATGTCTGGCCAACAGTGATAATAAAACACAGAATGTAAGACATATATAAATTTCAGAGACATTGAAATATTTAAAAAATAGAATTTTAGAATGAATTTAAAAATGAGATATGAAGGTGCTCTTTAAACTTAGAAACACTGCCAAACGAGGAGTTGTTAATGTGGCCTCGTAACAGTTATTGTCACCCAGGACTGAGCCGTTGGAGTATGTATGCATACGGTACTAAAATGGCTATGTTGTTTGGGGTATATACCCAGGATTTGTGGTCTCATGCCAGGAAAACTTAGGACAGGGACACACGAGAGGAGTTTAGGAGAGGAGGTTTAATGGACAGAAGAAAAGAGAAAGAAAAACAGCTCTCTTTATAGAGAGAGAGAGGAGTCTCCTGAATGGAAAAGACCAGATGCACTGAACTTTGCAGTCCAGCTTGAGGAGGCGGTGTCTGATTTGCGTAGGGCTCACAGATTGGTTCGACCGGGTGTGACGTTTACATAGCAGGGGCAGATGGGAAGGCTGGTCATCCCACCCTAATCTACTGTCCCCTTGGCCAGAGCCATCTTGTCTGCTCCTTACTGTACATGTGGCTGGCAGAGAAGGGAAGATGAAGCCGCCATCTTGAACATGTCTGGTCCCTATTTCCTGCCAGCATTCCCCCGTGCAAGCTCCCAGCTTGCTTGTCTGTGTCTGCAGCTGAACTTTGCAGGCTGCTCTTTGTTAGAAAGTGATTTGGGCCTGGTTTTCATTACAAAGGAAAGCCTTACTGAGGACTCCCACACCCTATCTGCCTAAGTGATTTCTTCTGAACTCCTATATCAGTGCCATTTTGACCCAGTCATTTTGATGAGTTCATTTGACCTCCAGACAATTTTTCATAGCCTTAATCACAGCATTAAGTGTTAGAGTGATTTGTATGCTACCAGGAAATGCAGGCAACAGATACTGTCACTATCTCCACCCCCATCCCATTGCTCATCTTGCTCTGGAGTCTGATCTTGTCAATTGCCCCACACCCTCCTCAAGCTTGAGCCTTGCCTTGAGGGAGGGTGGAGCAAAGCCCTGACAGGGTCAGGGTGACTTGATTTGAAAAGCTGCCCTCCGTGGGCAGGTGGGCTTTGGGTATCAGTGAGACTAGGACCGGAAGAGGGCCGCCATCTGGACTCGAAGAGGAAACATTCACATTTAGGGTTAGAAAGAGTGTGACAACCATGATCTACAAGACAGAGCATCGGTGGCTGAACCAGGATCAAGGACTAAACTGTATTAGTCTGTTCTCACACTGCTACAAACAAATCCCTGTGGCTGGATAATTTATTTTTTAAAAAGGGAGAGATTTAATTGGCCCACAGTTCCACAGGCTGTACAGGAAGCACGGTGCTGGCATCTGCTCAGCTTCTGGGGAGGCCTCAGGAAACTTACAATCATGGCAGAAGGCAAAGGGGAAGCAGGCACATCTTACATGGCTGGAGCAGGAGGAAGAGAGGAAGTGGGGAGGTGCCACACACTTTAAAATTACCAGGTCTCATGAGAACTCTGTCATGAGAACAGCACCAGTGAGATGGCGCTAAACTATTCATGAAGGTTCCACTCTCCCATGATCCAACACCTCCCACCAAGCCCCACCTCCAACACTGGGGATTACAATGTGACATGAGATTTGGGTGGGGACACAAATCCAAATTATACCAGTTAGCATTGGCCAAGAACCCATGGGGAGTTCAAAGAGTTAAACAAATCAAGTTTGAGGCAGCACTAATTATCTGAGTACAATGATCAGCACATATGGGTTGAAGACCTCCTATATACTTCCTCCCAGGGCAGGCACAGGATAGGGGATAAGCTGGCCCAGGTCTAAAGAAATGAGTAGTAGATGAACTATAGCTGGATGGTATGAAGAGAACAGGGCCTGTGGTGGAGTCTGATTACTCCTGGTACACATGCAAGGCTGACACAGGCTCTGATGCTCTTTGAGCATTTTTGTGAAAAGCAGAGTTATTTCTCTGGCTCTCAGAAGGATTTTCTGATTATTTTCCATGGTCATTCCCTGGAGTCACCATGACTATCCTCAATGGGACAGTTTAATTCCAGGTGTAGAAACAGCAATAGATGCAGTTTCATCCCATATTGCTGAACCCAAGAAAAGATGATGACAACTCAAAACAAAAATGAAAATTTCTTTAAGGCACGGCCACCTCACCACCACACTTGCTGGAGTTTCCTGCTAACATGACCCCTGATTCTTTGGAGGTCCCAGCCAACTGACAAAACAAATTGCTCATGATGGTGGCTCAGTGACAAAGAGGAAATCTCCTATGGACTGCTGGGGCAGCCAAACCCCTCCAAAGAACACAGCTTTGTGTTACTGCAGCCACAGGGAACTACTGGGTGAGGAATTCTTTTATTGTCCACAGTGAATGCTCCAAAGATGACAAGCTCTGCAGGAAATCCTGGGTCCTATATATCTCTATATATCCGCACTGCCGGTCCTATTCAGTCCTAAGCAAGGACCACACCATCAGTCAGCTTATCCACAATGACAAGCAAGGAAAGAAAAACCTGGGTTGCATACCCCTGCACACATCTTGCTTTTGACAGTATTTCCCAGCGTCCTCCAGGAAAGAGGAAGCTACAGAAATGTTTAGTACAAGCAGCAGCAGGGCAGAGCGCTGCAGGAAGCTGGTATTGAAGGAATTGTTTTTATGTTTATTACCTAGTTGAGTTCATTTTGGTTACCTTTTTGGTCTGGTTAAAAAGTAAAGTTTCTGATTGGTAAGTCAATTCTTTTTTAGACGTCCAAGATAAAGAACACACAGTATAATGAGGCCACATAATTAAGTAGTTTCTAATCTCCAATAAAACAAACTAAATTTATGAGCAGAAATTATCGAAGGCTTATCTACTTCACACCAAGCCAGAATAACTTCGATGACTTTATTAATGATTTCCCATATATGATTTCCTCTTGCTGATGCTACGGTCACTTCTTTGAATGTATTATATGACATAGACCATCTTAGCAGACTGCAGTGAGGGATGATCCTGCTAGCCTTTAAGGAGAGAGCTGCTGTGTTGGGAGGGGACCATGAGGCAGGGATCTATGGGTGGCTTCCAGAAGCTCAGAGTGGCCCCCAACTGACGGCCAGTGAGAAAATGGAGACCTCAGTCCTACAATCTCAAAGAACTGAGGCTGGGCACGGTGGCTCACGCCTGTAATCCCAGCACTTTGGGAGGCTGAGGCAGGTGGACCATTTGAGGTCAGGAGTTCAAGACCAGCCTGGCCAACATGGTGAAACTCCATCTCTACTAAAAATACAAAAATTAGCTGGGCTTGGTGGTGCAGACCTGTAGTCCCAAGTACTTAGGAGGCTGGGGCAGGAGAATAGCTTGAACCGGGAGGCGGAGGTTTCAGGGAGCTGAGATCACGCCACTGCAGTCCAGCCCGGGTGACAGAGTGAGACTCCATCTCAAAAAAAAAAAAAAAAGAAAGGAAAAGAAAAGAAAAAGAAAAAGAAAACAAACTGAATGCTGCGTGCGCTTGGAAGAGGACCCAGAGCTCCAGAAAGGAATGCAAGGCTACTGATCCCTTGATTGCAATATTTCTCTACTACCAATGCAGCAATGAACCACCTGCTACATCCATGCATTTCTCCTTTTTTCTCTCTTTCTTTCTTTCTTTTTCTTTCTTTCTTTCTCTCTCTCTTTCTTTCTTTTTCCTTCCTTCTTTCTTTCTCTCTTTCTTTCTTGAGTCAGGATCTTGCTCTCTCCTAGGCCAGAGTACAGTGATGTGATCGTAGCTCACTACAGTCTCAACCTTGCTGGCCTCCATCTTGCTGGCCACCTTGGTGCCTTTTATTATCTTTATTGCATCATCTTCCTCTTTCTAATCTCTAAGTGTTGGTATTTTTCAAGGTTTGGTTCTGAGCTATCTTCTCTGTCTCTCTTGGGGAATCCAAACCTTATATAATCTCTATAATGATTTCTTCATTACATCTTTAGCCTAGTTGTCTTTCCCAAACTACAGTTTTGTACATTCTGAAGTCACCTAACACTTCTCTTTGGATAATCTACAGCCGTCTCAACTGAACAACTGAACACGTTCAAGACTGAACCCTGGACGCTTATGCCGTATTCCAAACCTATTTTCCCTCTTGTTCACCACCCACTGCTGTGGCCCAGACCATACACCTAGCTGCCCTCCTTGGCCATTTCTTTTTCCTTTCTTCTTGTTTCTCCCCCCATATCCAATCCATCAGCAAGTCTTGCCAACTTTATCTACCACATATTCCCTGATTGGTTCTGCTGCCCTCTGCCCCCACTTCCTCTCCTCATCGGGGCTGCCGTTGTCTCTCACTCACTCCTCTGCATGGCCTCCCTGCTTCCATTCACTCTCCACACAGCTGTGGTCTCCTTTCAAAAACTGGGTCACTACAGCCCATGCTTTAAGCTTCTCAGTGACTTCCCATTGTCTTTAGAACAATCCAAATTTCTTCCTGGGGTTTCTAAGACCTGGTGTTACCCAGACTCTGATGCTCCAGCCCCATGTGGGGCCACCTTCAACCTTGCTGTCCTGTCTCCTTCAAATCTCTGAACAAACCCAGATCTTCACCACTTCAGGGCTACATTAGGTTCCTAGGGTTGCTGTTACTAACTACCACAAACTTGATGGCTTAAAACAACAGAAATCTGTTCCCTCAGTTATAGAGGCCAGAAATTCAAAACCAAGTAGCTTACAGATGAGAAACTCAGGTTTAGAAAAGGGCGTACAGGCGATTCCTCAAAGAGCTGAAAACAGAAATACCATTTGATCCAGCAATCTGTTACTAGGTATATACCCAGAAGAATATAAATCATTCTATCATAAAGACATATGCATGTATATGTTCACTGTAGCACTATTCACAACAGCAAAGGCAGGGATCAACCTAAATGCCCACCAATGGTCAACTGGATAAAGAAAATGTGGTACATATACACCATGGAATACTACACAGCCATCAAAAAGAACGAGATCATGTCCTTTGCAGCGACATAGATGAAGCTGGAGGTCATAATTCTTAACAAACTAACACAGGAACAGAAAACCAAATACCACATGCTTTCACTTATAAGTGGGAGCTAAATGATGAGAACACATGGGCACATAGAGGGGAACAACAGACACTGGGGCCTACCTGGGGGTGAAGGGTGGGAAGAGGGAGAGGATCAGGAAAAATAACTACTGCAAATAGGCTTGATACCTGGGCAATGAAATAATCTGTACAACAGAGCCTTGTGACATGAGTTTACCTATGCAACAAACCTGCAGGAGTACCCCTCAACCTAAAGTAAAAGTTTTCAAAAAAAGAAAAAGGGCCACACAGCTTAAAGAACCACTCCCCATTTTCTGCCTACACAACTAAATATCCACAATAAGATACTTTTTTGTAACAGCAAATGACTGTCCCAAGAACAAAGACCAGAGAGCATCTTTGTCGCATAGAGTCATTCAGTGGAGCAAGTGGGCTAGAAGCAGGTTGTGAAAAGCTCTGTGACTGTGGATATGGGCTAGACCGTGGGAATAACTACAATGCACTGTCGGTAGGATTTTTACATTCATATTTATACAAAAGAAGAATCTGAGATCTAGAAGACTGGGCCGATGACATGAATTGTCTCCATGAGAAGAATTTCCTTAGACATGTTTGAACATCCAGTTCTGTGTTTCCTTCTGAGTTTTGTCTGTTCCTGAGGGTTTTGCATCGACCAAAGAGAGGAATTAGGACTCTTTGTGACTCTGTATAAAGACACGGCAGGGCTCCACCTCCCTCCAGGCCACATTTGCGCTTCAGTCTTCACGTGACTGCTTTGAAAGGGCCTGCTTTTCTCCTCTGAGGCTTTTGGGATCTGGGCAGACACACACCCTGAAGTTATCTCCTCTTAAGCAGATAAACCAGAGATTATCTTATCTCGGTAAGCACGGAGATCTTAGAAGGACAGCCAGTCACCTCCCAAAAGAGCTGGAAAGTCTCCAGGGAGCGAGGGAAGCCATTCTAAGCTGGAGCCTTCTGGAGAGGTTACAGGTCACCCCCAAACCATTGTGCATTCAGGGGCCTTCACCAGGAAGGGCCCTCTAGGAGCCTGTTCTATTTCCTGCAGCAGAAGAGTTGGCACGAGCAAAAGCACCTTTTACCGCACACACCTGGAGAACAGGAGTCCCCAGTTGCCTCGGCTCCAACCCAGCCCCCACCATTCATGCTTGCAAGGAAGAAGAAAGTCTCTGTTTCACGCTAGTCTTCCAAATGCCCTATGAGAAGCTGGCAGCCCACATTTTCATCTGCTTTTTAGTTTTATTTCTACTTATTTAGGTTTTAGAGACAGGGTCTCACTCTTGCCCAGGCTGGAGTGCAGTGATACGATCATAGCTCACTGCAGCCTCCAACTCCTGAGCTCAACTGATCCACCCAGCTCACCCTCTCAAGTAGCTGGGACCACAGACCACAGGTGCACGCCACCACACCCAGACAGTTTTTAAATTTTTATCTAGAGATGAGATCTTGCTGTGTTGCCTGGGCTGGTCTTAAACTCCTGGTCTCAAGAGATCCTCCTGCTTCCTGGAATTGCAGGCATGAGCCATCACTCCTGGCCTCATCAGCATTCTAGATGTTTAGTTTTCAAACTTCCATCTCCTCCTACCTTCTGCCCCAAGACTAGATGAAGGGTCCCTAACTGGTTCACTGGTTGATGTCTCACACACAATGAGTCCAGCGGGTGGGGGGAATTTTAGTGAGCAAAATTAAGCCTATTTATTTAGGTATTTATTTAAGATGAAGTTTGGCTCTGGTGGCCCAGGCTGGAGTGCAATGGTGCAATCTCGGCTCACTGCAACCTCCATCTCCCACGTCCAAGCGATTCTTCTGCCTCAGCTTCTCAAGTAGCTGGGATTACAGGCACCTGCCACCATCCCTGGCTAATTTTTGTGTTTTTAGTAGAGACGGGGTTTCACCATGTTGGCCAGGCTGGTCTCAAACTCCTGACCTCAGGTGATCTGCTCACCTCGGCCTCCAAAAGTGCTGGGATTGCTGGCGTGAGCCAAGACGCCCAGCCTAAGCCTTTCTTTACTTCAAGGCTTGTCTGATGCCCTAACAGGCTAATTTATATTTTACAGCTCTGAGAGAAGGTGTAGTGTACAGAACTTCCCAAACATACATGAGTAGAGCACATCCGTTGCTGGTGATACCAAGGACACAATTTGGGAAGCATTGCACTGGGTCACACAACCGCTCTGTAAATGGTGAGGATAATAGTCACTGAGTGTCTGTATGTGCAAGAGCTATGTCATGCCTTTTGTAGGCATGACCACGTATAGCTATAAGCTCCCAACAGCCTGGCAAGCTAGGCGTCATCAACCCTTCCCATTAGATATGAGAGGAAGTCATTTGCAGCCCTGCAAGTTTCAAACACTAGAAGCATCCAAACATAAACCTGCACCAAGAGGACATGCTAATGATTGTCCATTCAAGAAATCGGGCCATTGTACTCAGCGAGGAACAATCGCAGTGGTTTGTGGTGCGTGGCAGTGGTGTGTTCTGCCTGCTGGCCAGTGAGGTCATGGTGGCTTTGACCATGAGATAGGGATGGTGTGGGGGCAGGGGACGCCCGTGGATGCATCAAATAACTCAGTCAGAAGATGTGCACATCTCAGAAATTCATGGAACAAAGATCATTTATAATTGAATAGGGGTTACTGTAGATCCATGAGCTGGAGGAGACATCCCAGAAAGAAAGCCATGGTGAGATGGGGAGAGCCAGCGGCGCCCTCAGCAGGGAGGGACCCATGTAAGGCGTTAAAAGAAGGGAGTAGGCAGGTGAATTTCTGTTTTTTTGGAGAGAGAACTGATAAACTGTATCCCTGGTTTTTTGTTTTGTTGTTGTTTGTTTTAGTAAGACCGGAACATTTACTTATTTAGCTACTTTTTATTTTTAGAAATAGGGTCTCACTCTGTCACCCAGGTTGGAGTGCATTGGTGCAATCATAGCTCACTGCAGTCTCAAATTCTTTGGTTCAAGAGATTCTCCCACCTCAACCTACCAAGTAGTTGGGACTACAGGTGTATACCACTATGCTTGGCTAATTTTTGTATTTTATTTTTTGTACAGACGGCATGTTGCTATGTTGCCCAGGATGGTCTCAAACTCCTGGGCTCAAGTGATCTTCCTGCTTCAGCCTCCCGAAGAGTTGGGATTACAGGCCCAGGTTTTTTTTTTTTCTTTTTCTTTTTTTTTTTGAGACAATGTCTCGCTCTGTTGCATAGCCTGGAGCACAGTAGCACAATTTTGGCTCACTGCAGCCTCAACCTCCTCCTGGGCTCAAGTGATCCTCCTACTTCAGCTACCTGAGTAGCTGGGTGCACATCACCATGCCCAGCTAATTTTTTTTGGTAATTTTGGTAGAGACAGGGTTTCTTGATGTTACCCAGGCTGATTTCAAACTCCTGAGCTCAAGCAATCTGCCCACCTCAGCCTCCCAAAGTGCTGGGATTACAGGCGTGAGCCACTGTGCCTGGCCCTAATGTCCTCCTTCTGTTCCAGGATCTCATCCAGGAGACTGCACGGCTTTTAGTCATCGTCTCTCCTTAGGGTCTTCTTGACTGTGATGGTTATTTAGACTTTCCTCATTTTCGATGACCTTGACAGCTTTGAGGAGTACAAGTCAAGTATTTTAAGGAATGTCCTTCAGTTTAAGGAATATGATGTTTTTCTTGTAGGCAGGAGTTATGGGTTTTGAGGAGGAAGACGAAAGAGGTAAAGTGCTGTTCTTATCACATCATTTCAAGGGCGTGTACCATCAACTCGATTTGTGTGGCTGTTGGCCTTGATCACCTCGGTCACGTAGAGCTCATCAGTTTCCCTTCTATAAAATTATTCTCTCCTGCCTCCTTTCCCTCCTACACTCTGGAAGTCTCCATGGATGACTCACACTTAAGGCATGGAAATTTAGGCCCTTCCCCCTTGAGAAGGGACTACCTACTTAAGCTATTTGGAACTTTTCTGCATGGGAGATATATTTATTCTATGCGCTCTCTTTTTTTTTTTTTAATTTCTATTTTTCCCCCCAGAGACAGAGTCTTGCTCTGTCGCCCAGGCTGGAGTGCAGTGGCGCAATCTCGGCTCACTGCAACCTCCACCTCCTGGGTTCAAACAATTCTCCTGCCTCAGCCTCCCGAGTAGCTGGGATTACAGGCACACGCCACCACGCCTGGCTGATTTTTGTATCTTTAGTAGAGATGGGGTTTCACCATGTTGGTCAGGCTGGTCTCAAAGTCCTGACCTTGTGATCTGCTTGCCTTAGCCTCCCAAAGTGCTGGGATTACAGGCGTGAGCCACCACACCCGGCCTCGCATTTATTTTTTTTTAATTTGATCATGAATATATATATATCAGTATGGGCTTATGGACATTCATGTTGTACTTTGTATCAATATTTATAAATATCAGTATGTTAATTATTTTGTAAAGTATGTCAGCTTTGGCTACCACGAGCTCCTTCAGTTGGCTCCAGTGTCTTCACTCTGCCTGTGTTTTGTTCATGTGTGTGTTTGTTTGTTTGTGTTGTTTGTTTGTTGCAGGGGTGGGGGTTATTTCTTTTGTTTTGGTTTTGAGCCCATTTTTACTTTCTGGCACTACAAGGTGTTGGCTCTTCTTGTTTATTCTCTAGAAACAGCCATTTCTTCCAGACACCCTGGTCCCTTCCATCACAGAATGCCATTAGAAACCACGATCTAGGTGCCGGGAGTGTGTATTGTTACTGGGGGGGTCATTCCTTCTAGGCCTGCTCAGCAGACGGCAAAGAAATATATGTGTGTATACTAACCCATGTGGGTAGCCATTTGTATCTAAATTAAGCTAAACATGAGTTCACACTGATGGTTGTAACTCTAATTTGGCACTGCATGGATTATTCCAGCCTTTCTCTCTCTCTCTCCTTCTCTCTCTCTCTCTCTCTCTCTCTTTGAGATAGGGTCTTGCTATGTTGCCTAGGCTGGTCTCGAATTTCTGGGCTCAAGCAATTTCCCTGCCTCGGCCTCCCTGAGTGCTGTAATTACAGGTGTGAGCCACTGCACCTGGCCCTCCAGTCTTGTCCTCCTCCTTGTCTGTAACCCTGCAATCCAACAGTAAGACGCCTGATTCCTGCCACCTGCCATACATGTACTTCATTGTTCAAGTCCAGTATACTTGACTTAGTGTGCTAGACTAGCGGATCTGAAATTGCGAAACCATATCTCCAGGGGAGCAATCTTACCAACCAAAGTACAACGCTGATGGGCACTCAGTGCCTTTTGCCACTGGTCTTAGAGTCGGCATTGATTCCCCAGGTGACCTTGACCTAATCGGCACCTTCTCTCCTCACCAACTCTAGCGAGAGTGTATCATACACAGTCCATCTTTTGTCATAGTCTGCATTCCATCCTGGGATCCTCTGGCTTCCTAAATACTTTTATAATTTGCATAGATTCAGGTTAACTATACTGTAATATTCTATGGGTTTTGATAAATGCATCATGTAATAGAGCCACCACTGTAGAATAGTTTCATCATCCCAAAAAACTCGTTAGGCTTCACCTGTTTTAACCTCTCCTTGTATCTCCAAGTAAGCAGATATTTTACACAAATAATGTTACATAGGTCATTAGAAATCAGTGTAATCGTTAATTGCTTTACACAATATATTTATAATAAATAAAAGGTTTTTCAAAATTATATTATTATAAACTATGTTTATTTTGTACCTTACACACCTTATGTCCCATGTTAGAGATAATAACAGACAGGCTAAAACTTCTCTAGTGAGATTATTGGGCTCTTTTGGAAAGAGATAACTAAAATTCCAGAAATATCGCTATTCTAGATGAGGGCCTGGCCCCTTTCACAAGTGGCAGAGTCAGTGTTCAAATATGGTTCAGCTTTCCAATGAACCAAGCAGCCTTTCAGAACTGTCATGAATCTAGCTGCTGAAAATCTTAGCAAGGACCTTTTTTGCATGCAGCTAACTTTTGCCCCACTCCGTTTTTTTTTAAAAAGTCTAAATCATGTTTATTTACAAACTCAAAGTTTTGCAACAAAGGTAATATGATGCCCACTCTGCACCCAAGATTGGAGCAAAATGCAAAAAATAATTTACCCCCATGCTTGTCATCAGTTGCTATTTTTCATTGACTACAGTTTTACGGTCTCAAGAGTGAATCTCATGGCGGTCAAACATTTATGACTGACATTAATTCAGTGTCCTTAGCTGTCATGCTTCTCAACTTGCTGTCAAGCCACAGAGATATATTTTTAGGATATTTCTAAAGGGAAGCAGTGTGGAGAATTAGACAAAATTTGTAGCAAGACTTCTTGAGAAACTAAAGCAGGCAGCTTCACACACACACACACACACACACACACACACACACACACACTGCTTTGCATGTAAGAGGAAAGGCCAGGCGCCATGGCTCATGCCTGTAATTCTAGCAATTTGGGAGGCTGAGGCGGGAGAATCATATGGTCAGGAGTTCGAGACTAGCCTGATCAAAATGGTGAAACCCCGTCTCTACTAAAAATATAAAAATTAGCCAGGCATGGTGGTATACGCCTGTAATCCCATCTACTCAGGAGGCTGAGGCAGGAGAATCACTTGAACCCAGGAGGCGGAGGCTGCAGTAAGCCAAGATCACGTCACTACACTCCAGCCTGGGTGACAGAGCAAGACTCCATCTCAAAAAAAAAAAATACAAAAATTAAAAATTAGCCGGGCATGGTGGCACGCGCCTGTAATCCCAGCTACTTGGGAGGCTGAGGCAGTGAGGCAGGAGAATCACTTGAACCTGGGAGGCATAGGTTGCAGTGAGCCTAGATTGTGCCACTGCACCCCAGACTGGGCGACAGGGCAAGACTCTATCTCAAAAAAAGAAAAAGAACAAAAAACAATGAGTCTTTTGGGAAAGCCAGGCATATCACAAAAAATCCCTTTGCATGTACCTTGGAATTCCCAGGCTCAAGTTTCTGCTTTCGGTGTTATTGCTGGCTCCTTCAGGCATAGTGCAAGGAAAGGCATGATGCAAGGAAAGGCATGGTGCTGGCGTAGGGAAGGCAGGAAAGTAGGATGGAGGGAAGGAGACACTGGGTAGGAAAAAGGGAGGGAATGAGGCAGAAAGTGAAAGGAAAGGAGGAAGGAAGAGGAGTGATGAAGGATGAAGGCAGGGGGAGGAAGATGATCTCCCAGGTACTTGCTGTTTGAGGTCGCGGGCTGCTTGCTTGACCTCCATGTTCTCACGTATTCCCAATGGCCACACGTCAGGTAAGAATTCTACCATCTGTACTTCCTCTTGACCATGTGACAAGGAGGATGACTGAAGTGACACCAGTGATGTCAAACAAGGGAGGGGAGACCGTGATGGAGAAAACCAACAAAGCAAGTAAGTCAGAGGCAAGACCTTCACCACGGAACGCGTCGTTTCTCCCTATGTGACTTTTTTCGCTTAACCTGATTAAAGTGTTCTGCCTCTAACACAGCCTCTCCTGCTCATAGGTAGTGAATGTGTAACCTTATTCTTGCATTATCAGTCATGAACCCTGGATAATATCAGGGACCTGGGCTCTTTTGTCTTCAGAGGCCTTTCCTCCATTAAAAAAAAATTAAATTATATTTTAAGGTTATGTTTGTATAAAGATGAATATATCAGTAGTACATATTAGAACATTTTCTCCTCTGACTTTAAAAGAAAGTAAAACATTTTGTGGGTGCCTGAAAGTATCGTGAGCCCTAGACTCTGTCCCCAGCACACCTAATGAGCCAGTGGCTCTGACAATACTCTTTATCAATAAATAATGTAGCTAGCACTTGTCACCAAGTGGTGACTGGGTCCTGATTCCTGGAATGGAGGGTCAACACTGTGCATGACGAGGGGGTCACATTTACTGTGCTAAGCACCAGTGGCTGAATTCAACTGATCTTCATTCGAAAGGTCCTGTCTTAAATGTCACTGGAACACATACGCACATTTTTTTTTATTAAAAAAAAATAAAGACGGGGTCTTGCTGTGTTGCCCAAGCTGATCTTGAACTCTTGGGTTCAGGCAGTTTTTCCACCTCGGCCTCCCAAAGTGCTGGAATTACAGGCGTGAGCCACCGTGCCCAGCCTATGCGCACGTTTTAACCAAAAAGTTTTATGAAAGCAAGCGCTTGGGTGAATGAAGAGGGAATGACTCTACTCAGAAAGAAGAGTTTTGCATGTAGTTGCTGTAGCCTTGCGTCATCATGAGCACGTTTCTGCCACTAAAACAACTGCCTGGAGAATAGCAAAGTGACCTGGAGCAGATAAGGTACCAAGGAACAGAGACTTGTCCTTCCCTCCTCTGTGAAGATTCTGTGGGCACGGGCGCTTGAAGAAAAGTAACAGACAAGGTAAGATAAGATAAAAGAAAAAGCAAATTCCAAACACTCTTCTTTTCTCCTTGCAGATTAAATACCATCCTTAGGGTCTTTCACAGTTTTTAGTATTTGTTATTATGATAGTCTTTGGAATAAAATAAGGCATTTATTACCAAATCGATCTATCATCCGAATGTAGTGTTTGCATTTCTGAAAATCAGATCACCAGAGAAATTCACAAACCTCAGGACGAATTATTTTTTAGAGTAATAAACACCTCCTAGTATGTAGCCCTTCTGTAGGCTGGGGGAGTGGACTGGAACGTGAAAAGTGGGTTTCCTAAAAAAGTAGACACAGGCAGAGGGATAGCAGAAGGCATTTATTTTGCATTTGAGTTGCATTTTTCTAAACTACTTCTCCCAGATTTTTGCATAACTCATGCCTTATCTTTGAGGTCTGAGCTTAATATTTTTCCCTAGGAAGAAAACTTTGCTGACCAGTCCATAGTTCTCTATGCCACTGTCCCATTTCATTTTCCTAACAGTACATGTGATCATCTGAAGCAGTTAAACGCTTGTTGATATCTGGTGGGTTCACTTGTTTGTTATTTATCTTCCACTACTAGAGTGTAAGCTCCATGAGAACAGACAACATAGAGGTTTTATTTCACTGTTGAATTTTTAGCATTTAGAATGGTGCTGACATGCGTTTGTTGAATGAATGATTGAATGAATGAACTCCAAGTGCCCTTCAGAGAACGCTGGAACCAGATATGGGAATAGTTCTGGGAAGTAACTAGGACGAGTGAACTGGATCACTGCGTGTTAGAGCTAGAGGGTCCTGGTCTGTCATCTGACCCACTCATTCATTTTCCAGATGAAGACGATCTAGTGGCGCAGAGAGGTAAGAACTGCCCAAGGCAGAGCCATGCAGAGGTTCAGGGGGCCCCAGCTGTTTCAAATTCCTGAAGCAGGCCTCAAACCACAATTTTAAAATAAAAAATCAGACAGGGCACCCACCAAAGTCATCTTCTCTAAAATAAATGCGTCTGCCTGCTCTCACGCAGCTGATATTAATCAAGGCAAGGCTATCCGAACACCAAAAACAAACAAGCAGTTCTCTCTCAGCTTTCAGCCGCAGCCAGCGAGCTTCTCCCTCTCACTTCCTCTTCTTGCTTCCCGCTGTCCCTGACTCAACGTGATACAAATGAAAAGGCCCGAATTTATTAGGAGTTTACCATGTCTTGGACATTATGTTAAGCGTCTGACATTCCTCATTTATTATCCTCATCTTATAGAAGGGGAATTCAGGCCGAGAGATTTGAGATATTGGCCTGAGGTCACACAGCTAATAATAGCGGAGTTTGGGCACCATCTCAAGTTGTCTGAGGCCAAGACCTGGATTAAAATATTGCATTTTAACTTAATTTTTAAAATAGATTATACATTCAGTGTTCAAAATTCAAAAATTATATATAGGTTTACTATAAAAGCTCCCACCTACACAGAACCACACAGTTTCTGTCCTAAAGGCAACCAACATAATGAGCCGCTTAGGGATTTTTCTAGAGATACCGTGTACATAGACAAGTCAGTGGAGGGGAGTGTGTGCGTGTGTGTGTGTATCCTTTTGTCAACTTTTTGCTGTGGAAAATGTTAAACAGATACAAAAGTGAACAGAATCGGCTGGTGCGGTGCTGCACGCCTGTAATCCCAGCACTCTGGGAGGCCAAGGCAGGCACATTGCTTGAGCCCAGGAGTTTGAGACCAGCCTGAGTACCACGGCAAGACCCCGTCTCTACAAAAATTATGAAAAATTAGCTGAGCGTGCTGGTGTGCACCTGTGTGGTCCCAGCTACTAGGGAAGCTGAGGCAGGAGGATCTCTTGAGCCTGGGAGGCAGAGGTTGCAGTGGCCCAAGATCATGCCATTGCACTCCAGCCTGGTGACACAGTGAGACCCCCTTCTAAAAAAAAAAACAATAATAATAATAAGTGAACAGGATCCTACAGTGGGACCTCCGTGTTCCCATCACCTGCTACAAGTGTCAAACCCAGAACAATCTTGTTTGATCCACAGCCCATTATTCCACTCCCAGAGATCGTGGCATTTTCATTTATCAATATTTCTGTATACATATTGAAAAGATGGAGACTTTTAAAACAGAACCTAAATATAATAATGACCCCTGAAAATTTATAATAATTCCGTACAATCATCAACTACCTAGTCAATATACAAATTTCCAATTGCCTCATACATGTCATCTTTTTTTGACAGTTTGTTTATTTGAATCAGGATTCAGGTAAGGTTCACAGACTGCAATTGTTGATAGGTCTTTTAAGTCTCTTTCATTCTATCGATTCTTCCCCTACTTTCTTTTTTTTTTTTATTCCTTGCAATTTATTTGTTGAAGAAACCAACTTGTTTGTCCTGTAGAATTTCTAACAGTTTGAACACAAACAGGAGCATAAAATTCATACTATTTTGCATTTTGCTTTTTCACTTAACGAAAGTCATTAATCCATTCAACAAACATTTATTAATGACCTAACGTTATCCTTTTTCATTTTTGAAATAATTAGTGAGTATATGGTATTTTTAATTTATTGATATATCATAGTTGTACACGTTTTAAGGGTGCATATAATATTTATGTATATACAATGTGTGATGATCAGATCAGGGTAACTGGGATATGCACCATCTCACAGATTTACCTTTTCTTTGTGTTGGGAACATTACAATTCTTCTCTTCTAGCTATATTGAAGTGTACAATAAATTATTGTTAACTAAAATTTCCCTACTGTACTATTGAATACTAGAACTTAATCCTTCTATCTAAGTCCTTTTTAATTTATTTTTATTTTAGAGACAAGGTGTCACGTTGTCACCCAGGCTGGAGTGCAGTGGTGTCATCATAGCTCACTGCAGCCTCAAACTCCTGGGCTTAGGTGAGCCTCCAGCCTCAGCCTCCCTCATAGCTAGGACGACAGACGCATTATCCCCGTGCCCAACTAATTAAAAGTATATATTTGTAGAGATGGGATCTCACTGTGTTGCCCAAGTTGGTCTTGAACTTCTGACCTCAAGTAATCTTCCTTCCTTGGCCTCTCAAAGTTCCAGGATCACAGGCATGAACCTTGGCACCCAGCCATTATAACTATTTTTGTATCCCTGAACCAACTTCCCTTTATCCCCCCTTCCTCCTTCCCTTCCCAGCCTCTGCTAATTAAGTTCTACAAATTAGGGCACAATAGCAAACAAAACAAACACACAAAGAAATAATCCCCATCTTCATGGACTTTTTACGTTTTAGTGGTTGTTTCCAAGCTTTGGCATTATAAATAATATGGCATTTTGCATAGACGAGTGCAATCCATAAGGTAAATTCCTAGGAGCAAATTGACAACTCAGAGGGTAATGCATCTAAAACTTGTACAGATACGCGGCTGGGTGCGGTGGCTCACGCCTGTACACCCAGCAGGCTGAGGTGGGCAGATCACAGGTCAAGAGATCGAGACCACCCTGGCCAACATGGTGAAACCCCGTCTCTACAAAAAATACAAAAATTAGGCTGGGCGTGGTGGCACGCACCTGTAGTCCCAGCTGCTTGGCAGTCTGGGGCAGGAGAATCACTTGAACCTGGGAGGCAGAGGTTGCAGTGAGCCGAGATCACGCCACTGCACTCCAGCCTGGCAACAAAGTGAGACTCTGTCTTAAAATTAAATTAAATTAAATGAATATAGATATGCAACATTTTTGTCCAATTAAGTTTTACCCATTTCCACTCCCACCAGCAGCGTGACAGAGGGCCTTCTTTCCCCACACCCTCACCTGAGAAGTATTAGGTTTTTTTTTTTTAATCTTTTCCCATTTCTTCGTTGAAAATGTCATCAGCGTAGTTTTGGTTTTTTATTTTATGTTTTATTATTACTATTTGTAGAGACAGGGGTCTCATTCTGCTGCTCAGGCTGGTCTCGAACTCCTGGGTTCAAGCAATCCTCTCATCTGGTTCTCCCAAAGTACTGAGATTACAGGCATGAGACACCGCACCTGGCTTGTTGTCATTTATCTTAGGAGTAACATTAGGCTTCATTTTCATGTGCTTAAGAGACACTTTGATTTTCTTTTCCGTCCATTCATCGTTTTTCTATTTTTCTGTGAGTCTTTGGCCTTCTCGGTCTCCAGGTGCTCTATGTATGCGAGAGGAATAAGCCCTTTCTTTGCCCATGGGTTGCAAATATTTTTCCTGTTTATTATTGCCTCTTTGCTTTGAGTGTGGAGATTCTTACCATTTAGAAAAATCTGATTTTTTAAAAATGCAGTCAAATTTAGGCTGGGTGGGCAGTGGCTCATGCCTGTAATCCCAGCACTTTGGGAGGCCAAGGCTGGTGGATCACCTGAGGTCAGGAGTTCAAGACCAGCCTGACCAACGTGGGGAAACCCCATCTCTACTAAAAAATATAAAAATTAGCCAGGCGTTGTAGCAGGCACCTATAATCCTAGCCACTCAGGAGGCTGAGGCAGGAGAATTGCTTGAACCAGGGAGGCAGAGGTTACAGTGAGCCGAGATAGTGCCACTACTCTCTTGCCTGGGCAACAGAGTGAAACTCCATCTCAAAAAACAAAACAAAAAAAAGTAGTCAAATTTATTAATCTTCTCTCTCATGGCTTCTGAGTTTTGCGTCAGAGTGAGAAAAAGCTTGGATTGTTAGTCACCAGGTTATTTCACTGGCCAAGATTGTCTGAGTTAACCCACAGTAATAAATAACCACAGACTCTCACTGGTTTAACACAACCAAGCTAATTTCTTGCTCACACCACACATCCCGTACCACTGGGGCCTGCTTTTACTTCGAGATCTGAGCTTCAGGGGCTGCCTTGACCTGTGTGTCTACCATCACTGTGCCAGGAGAAGGTGTCGTGGCAAAGGGCACACTGGCACTTGAGGCTTTCACTCACATTTCATCGGCCAAAGCAAGTCCTATTCCCGACCTGAGTTCCTGGCAAGAGGGCAGTGCCCTTCCAGCTGTGCCCAGGAGAAAGGGAATGTGCATGAGACCCCTTAATGACGGCCACAGGCTCCTCCTCCCTTGCTCGAGTCTGGGTGAAGAACTGCTTTTTTAGCAACCCCAATTCTATGACTTTCCCTGACACATCCACACACAAAGTAATGCAATACAGACCCACATGCCAGCAGATCGCTACTAGCTGAGCGTGTTAACAATTTGAGTATCTGGATGGGCCAGATGTTCAGAGAGGCCATGCCTAACCACAAAACACCACGGCCTCCAATGTCCCAGCCCTTGGCCTAAGTGTCATTGTTCTCAAGCTTGTGGAGGCGTCAGCCTTCTCACTTCCGGAGCCAAGGTGACACTGTTACGCGCTGGCTAGTTTAGCTTTCTTGGGTGCAACATCTGGAACAAATGCGTAACTTGATGTTGGTCACTTTTACATAAAAATAAATAGTCTGTATCCTACAGACCCAGCGAAAGGTGCTGTTTGTTTAGACAGTGGATATTTTGCAGAATTCACAAAGCCAATGGATCTTGGAACTCTCCACATAAACAATCAGGAAACTTGAAACAAACTCTTATAAAGCCTAAGCGATAGGAACGTTTTCTTCAGCATGAATCATGGGCTAATTATTGCTCCTAAAACTGTAAACCAAATTAATTATGCCTACGCAGCAGCTAGAGAACAGGGAGGATCTAGCACCTGCCTTGTGTTCAAATACAGACTAGAGACAAGAGGTGTGTTTGATTTTTCTGCTTGCTAGATATTCTCTCAAGTTTCTTTAGGTAGCAGGGTTCTCTTGTGAGGATATATACGTGAGTAAAATGGGAACCTAAGAACAAAAGCCAGTGGACACCGGGACTTTGGTGGAAATCAGACTGTATCCAGAGCAAGACCAGACACAATGGCTCAAGACTGTAATCCCAGCACTTGGAGAGGCCGAGACAGGTGGATAGCTTGAGTTCAGGAGTTTGACGCCAGCCTGGGCAACAGAGTGAGACCTTGTCTCTACAAAATAATAAATAAATACATAAATAAAAAACAAATACAAAGCATTTCTGGGCGCTTATTCAGCAGCAGCAGTGGGGCTCTATTTAGAAGAACCTCAGGGGAAGAGCAGGCTTTTGAGAGTGCCTTGGAGGGAAGAGCAGCAGTGGGAACCTCCTTTGTGTCCTGGGATAGAGAGCTGACAGGTCACGAGGGGCAATGGTTAAGCAGCTAACACAAGTGTCAGTTGTCTTTTGAGGATCCAGGACACGTGCTCACTACAGAGACAGAGACAGAGACAGTGACGACAGAAATATTAGATAATAACTTCTTACCTTGGAAAATTACAGCATGAAAAAGATAAATCCGGGCACGGCGCAGTAGCTCACGCCTGTAATTTCAGCACTTTTGGAGGCCAAGGCAGGTGGGGCACCTGAGATCGGGAGTTCGAGACCAGCCTGGCTGAGGTGCTGAAATTCCATCTCTACTAAAAATGCAAAAATTAGCCAGTCATGGTGGTGTGTGCCTGTAATCCCAGCTACTTGGGAGGCTGAGGCAGGAGAATCACTTGAACCCAGGAGGCAGGTTGCAGTGAGTGGAGATTGCACCATTACACTCCAGCCTGGACAACAAATCAAGACTCCATCTCAAAAAGAAAGAAAGAAAAGGAAAAAAAAGATAAATTCTAGTTTTGGATTAGTCAGTTTATTAAATTTTTTAAAGCAGCCAGGCGTGGTAGCTCACACCTATAATCCCAGCACTTTGGGAGGCTGAGGTAGGCAGATCATTTGAAGTCAGGAGTTCGAGACCAGCCTGGACAATATGGTAAAACTTTGCCTCCACTAAAAATGCAAGGACAGGCATGGTGGCTCACTCCTGTAATCCCAGCACTTTCAGAGCCCGAGGTGGGTGGATCACCTGAGGTTGAGAGTTCAAGACTAGCCTGACCAACATGGAGAAACCCCATCTCTACTAAAAATACAAAATTAGCCCAGTGTGGTGGCACATGCCTGTAATCCCAGCTACTTGGGAAGCTGAGGCAGAAGAATCGCTTGAACCCAGAAGGCGGAGGATGCAGTGAGCTGAGATCATGCCGTTGCACTCCAGCCTGGGCAACAAGAGCAAAACTTTGTCTCAAAAATAAATAAATAAATTGATAAATTTTTAAAAGCTTGGATTTGAGTCATGGCAGAAAAAAAAAGAGAAAGAAAGAAAAAACCCAATAATAACTATGGTGGAATGCATTATTTATTCCAAATATTTATTCCTCCTCTCTACTAGGCTAACCCCAAGGGGGCCCCTCCCTGGCACCCTGCCTGGTAGGAGGAGTATACATCTTGCCCATTGAGGGCAGTGTTCCCCATGTGGCTTTCTTTGTCCCTGGAATTGATATGATGCCTAAGCAGAAGTGTTAAGAGCTATCGGTGTTCTGGGAGTTGCATGGTTCTGCCATTGCTTTGTTTCACTAGACTAAGATAGAGACTGTTCCTTCAGCCTATATTGCAGAACAAAAAAAAATGCAGAGTGAAATCTGACTCACTGTCAATGCATATATGAGCAAGAAATAAACATTTGATGTTGTACGCCACCAGGATTTTGGAGGACTTGTATGATTGCAACATAATTTAGCTTAAGCTGATGGATGTAGGTATTAGGACCAGAAACGTGATGCTGATCTACTAAAAATCCTGAAATACATAGCATGTTTCCCGCAACGACTTTTTGCCTGCAACAAGAAAAATGGACCGAATGAACTTGTGGCTTTGTTAAGAAGCAGGAAAACAAAACATTGGGAGCATGAGTTTGCTTCTATTGCTTGCATCTGACAAGGGACTACAAGAAATATATAAACACCAAAAACTATTTCCAGCCTAAAAGTTGAATTGAAATAAAATATGGGAGGTCCAGATACTACAAAGTTAGAATTTGGAGTAAAGAAGATGATAAAATAAGGAGAACAAGGTAAAAGCTGTCAGAGAAGCCATTAGTCTCTAAATCCTCACATTTGCTCTACGTCCTTGGTATTTTCTATTTCTTCCTTGCTTCTCTGGAGCAGCTAAGACAGAAGGTCAGGGGACCGGGGGTTGCCAGGCACAGTGGAAGGTACAGGTACAGTACGTGTACCCAATGCTTAATGCAGACATCAGCTCTTTTTTGCCACTCAACTGCCAGAATGCCAAAGGCCAGACCCATCCTCTCTAGCCAGGAGATTATAACAGCCTCAGGAGAATCTTATCAATATCTTAAGACACTGACACTAAAGGGTCTCCCAACAAATGCCTGCACACCTCACACTCTAGTGTGAAAATCAGCAAGTCCTAATCATGAACTCAGAACTTCCAATTAGGTTTGTATTCCTCAGCTCTTTTTTTTTTTTTTTTTGAGATGGAGTCTCGCTGTGTCACCCAGGCTGGAGTGCAGTGGTGCGATCTTGGCTCACTGCAACCTCCACCTCACGGGTTCAAGTGATTCTCCTGCCTCAGCCTCCCGAGTAAAGTAGCTGGGACTGCAGGTGTGCACTACCATGCCTGGCTAACTTTTTTCTATTTTTAGTAGAGACAAGAGTTTCACCATGTTAGGCTGGTCTCGAACTCCTGACCTCAGGTGATCCACCCACCTCGGCCTCCCATAGTTCTGGGATTACAGGTGTGAGCCACTGTGCCCAGCCTTCTCAGCTCTTAAACTGTGCCAGCTGAGGATTAGCAGACAGCTGAGAAGACTGAAACAAGCAGAAAAGAATCCACTTGGAGAAAATAGGGACCATTCAGGAAGAAAAACACTTTATATACAATTAAAAACTTTAAATATACATGAAACATACATTAAAAATGTTAAAGTTTTACATGTAATTTAAAACGTTAATATATATAACATATATTTATGTTATCTTATCTTGTCCTGGTTCCAAGCTTTCTTCTTTTTCCTCCATGACCTACTGCTTGGATCAGCTGAGAATCCTCATTTCATCCCCACAGAAATGTTCTTTGACCTATTCTTGGGAGCTGGAGGTAGATTATGGTGAGTTTAGACCCAGGAAGTCCTGGGCAGCATACTTGCCTGACCACGTCACTGCTGAACCTAGATCCAGCTCCACAAATGGACGCCTCAGTGATAGGCTCCCATGTTTCCAGGTTTCAACAATGGCCTTGCCCTTGACCTTTCCAGAAGGGATGCTCTCTACACATCCAGGGAATCTAAACCCAGAAATTCAGTTGAACTTCTTCTCCCAGGAATCCCAGGCAATTTACTCATTTGCTACTCAGTCAAAACTGAGCAATGCATTTTTTTAGGATACAAACATAAGTTGGAAATCTATTAAAGAAAAAAAAAAAGCAAAGTAATCACTAAAACAGAAGTCTGCAGAGGAATTTCCTGAAGGTGAAGGCTAGAGGCTATCTTAGAGAAAAGTACCAAAAGGCACGTCTAAGCTACTGAACTGATCCTCCTTCTGAGCCTGAGAGAAGAGCAATTTTATTCTTCTGCTTGTGCATAAATGTCTTCTATTCTGTTATGTATGATACATTTCACAAAAGATCATTCTTCTGATTTAAAAAAGTTAAGTAGCAGTGAATGATTTAAGAAAACAAACCAAAGGACTGAGGAAGCTCTGTGTTCAAAAACAAACAAACAAAAAAGGGCAAACAAATATGCACACATATACACAAACATGCAAACATTCACACACCACACACACACATAGACACACACACGTTTGCCTGTGTCTACATAAAATGCCCATGGAAGGATCCATTAGAAAATGATACTCTAGGCCAGGCATATTGGCTCACACCTGTAATCTCAGCACTTTGGGAGGTTGAGGCGGGTGGATCATGAGGTCGGGAGTTCGAGACCAGCCTGGCCAACATGGTGAAACCCTGTCTCTACTAAGAATACAAAAATTAGCCAGGCATGGTGGCATGCACCTGTAATCTCAGTTACTCAGGAGGCTGAGGCATGAGAATCGCTTGAACCCAGGAAGCGGAAGTTGCAGTGAGCCAGGATTGCACCACGGCACTCCAGCCTGAGTGACAGAGTGAGACCCTGTCTCAACCCCCTCAAAACAAAACAAAACACTTATTTCATATGTGCATCGAGAAACATCAACAGGAACGTTCCAACCAGCCTTGTATATGAAAACCGCAAAAGGAAGGAAGAGAAAAGGTCAGCAATCTAAAAGTTCCCAAAGAGGAGAATGTATTTAAAGAAATTCTGGTTGAGCCACACAGTAGACTATCATACAGCAGTGGAAATGAATGAACATTGGTAAAAATCACAAATAAAATGTAGAAAGAGGTAAAGAGCAAAGGATATGCACTATATATATCATGTATGCAATGCTCAAACACATGAACAAACTGTATTGACCTAGTTCTATATATACACATGCATATAGGAAAGTCTGATGTCGCTGCGAATGATAAAGATGAAATTCAGGATGGCGGCTTCCTCTGGGAGGAGAGTGAGACATAAACCATAGGCAAGGGAGATAGAGGCTTCAGTTGTATGCGTCATGCTTTATTTCTGAAGCTGGGTGGTGAACACATGAATTTCATTATATTACTCTCACTAAATAGGCTTGGTGCAGTGGCTCATGCCTGTAATTCCAGCACTTTGGGAGGCCAAGGCAGGAGGACTGCTTGAGGCCAGAACTTTGAGACCAGCCTGGGCAGCAGAACGAGACCCTGTCTCTACCAAGAAAAAATAAAATTACCTGGGCTCAGACTCAGCCTCAGCCTCCTGGAGTCCCAGCTAAATGGGAGGCTGAGACAGGTTGATTCCTTGAGTCCAAGAGTCAGAGGCTGCAGCGAGTTATGATCACCACTGCCCTCCAGCCTGGGTGGTGCAGCAAGATGCACTCAATCAAATGAACGAAAATCAGAAAGGCAGGCAAAAAGTCAAGGAGGACTTCAGAAAAAGGAATCATCAAAATCCCCAATAAATAAGAGATGTCCCAGTCTTTGAGCCCTTGAGAGGATGGATGGGTTTTGAGTCCTTCAGCCACAATCCCTTCCAGGCCTCCGTTTCCCTCCTCCCTGACTGGCTACAAAATAGCACTTTCCCCTCAGAATCCCTGAGTAACTTCACTTCAAGTTCTCTCCGAAGCTCAGTGTTCTTTGGTGTCTGGATTTTCAGTCATTCTAGGATCTCCCTCAAGCAGAGCATTTCTGCTCTCAGATTGGACATCTTGAATTGGGGGAGATTAAACTTGATGAGTAACTTGATCCTAACAGGACAGAGTGTTTTCTTATATGAGAATATACTACCCAAGGTTGTCTGAAAAGTGAAAACCTTAGGGCGCTTGACCGTGAGGAACGGCGTGTGTGCCAACCTGCCCCTACTGCAGCCGTGGGCACGCTCACCTTCTCAGAAGGAAACACTTACCATGGGGTCACTTTGGGGACCTAGACTCATTTAGCCTGTATTCTAGCATTTTTGAGCAATCTTGCAGATCTCCTATTTCACAAGCTCCCCACTGGCTTCCCACCTGTCTGCCTGGAAGCTGCACGCAAACACTGGTGCTCTTTTCCTCCGCAGAGTCCCCGACTTTTGCCGACGGTTCCGCCTTTCATGCTTCCAGTCCTTCCACCTCTTCCCCCACTTCCCACTGGCAAGCTGCACCTCCCACCTGGGTTTCCTACCTACCAGGCACTGCCCAGGCGTTGGAGTCCCTGAGATGTCAAGCCTTCATTGTTCTGCTGGCTTGGTGGGAAAATCACCACTCCTCCTCTGTCAGCTTCCACCAGCAGGAGTCCAAGCACAGCATCCCTGAATCAGCTTAGACCATGGACTCAGCCCTGAGAGCCGGGCTCAGAGGCAAACAGCCAGCTGAACTCACACCCTTATACTCACAGCACCACAGGTCTCCCCTCGCCTTTGTCACTGAGTTAAAGTTATCATGTCAGGGCCACTGGGTACGTGGCTAATGCCTACAAGCCCAGCACTTTGGGATGCCAAGGTGGGAGGATCCTTTGAGGACAGCCCGGGCAACATAGCAAGACCCTGTCTCTAGAAAAAGAAAAAATTAGCTGATGTGGCAGCACACTCCTATAGTCCAGCTACTCAGGAGGCTGAAGCATGAGGATCCCTTGAGCTCAAGAGTTGGAGGCTACAGTGAGCTGTGATCAGGCCACTGTACTCCAGCCTGGGTAAGAGTGAGATGCCATCTCTTAAAGAAAAAAGTTATCCTGCCAGACTCCCTTGTTTCTTGGGATAAGTTTTCTCCCAAGAGGTGCCTCCAATATTCATTAAATTAAATTTTAAAAAAAGTTTCTGGGAAGACCTGCCTTATTAGGCCTCCCCACCCCAGGTAAGGGATAAACCTCAACCCTCCACTCGGGCCAAGCTGAGCCACCCAATCCAGATGCACGTAGAGCAAGGGGCTTGGGGTCAGGGTGCAGAGGGTTCTGGCACTGGTCGACAGCTGTGCTGAAGCTTAGGGTCAGGACAGAGGTCATGCACGTTCCTCCACTGCCCAGGGAAGCTGGGTGTCTGTCCCCTCCATCCAGCATGCCCAGCAGAGCTACAGGGACAGTGGCTTCGGATGAGCAACAGTCAATGAGTAATATGCTGAGCGAGTAGAGTCCAGGTCTGCATTTTGGAAGCTTAGGGTTAAGGTACTTATCAGACCACTGCCTGGGACCTTCATACAATGCAGAATTGTGGGAAGCCTGTTTCCCACAGCAGGCTTCGGTGGTGATAGTTTTTTGTTAGGAAATCAGCAAGCCTCCTCTTTGCCTTTTTTGGAGACATAGCAATCGGGCTGATGTGCTTGGGAAAGATATGTTGGAGAATATGCTTTTCATTACATGACACAGAGGCAGACGAGGATGAGGGTCAGGCCCAGGTCTCTGGGGCTGAGGCTTTAGTGCCAGTTTCCTCTGGAGGGGCGGCTGCCCGATGCACACTGCTTTCCCAAGAATTTGACACTGTAAGACTCAGAATTCGAGAAAGAGGCTTGGAGAGTCCCGATTTCACCTCTTCCATTGGCTTTTTTCTTCCCTTCTCTTTTGATCTTCCCACCACAGGCCCGCAGTTTCTGTTTTCCATCATCCAGCTTCCTGCTCTCATGTCCAGAGCCCCGGGGCTCCAGTGCCCTGGCCCCCATCGGTGCCAGGGCTGCCCAGAAGGCAGACAAATCAGAGGCGTCCCAGCCTGGCGTCTCCCCTCGCATGTCGAGAGCCGCTTTCGCCATCTGCTTTCAATGAAGTGTGGGTTTCAGTACATATTATGGAAACAGAAATGGAAAAACCATCGGGGTCCCTCCTGCAAAAACAATCATTACGCACTGAAATGAGCTCTTAGGAACTTCCGGGTGGAGAGCACATCACTATTAATGAAGAAGAATTCAGACAGGAATTCTGGCCAGGCTGGACAGACAGGAGAGGGAAGAAGAAATGGAATGCTCTGACTCACCCAGCAGTTAAGAGGAGAGTCCCTTAACTGAGCAAACAGAACAGTCCTACAGCCACAGCAGTGGAATCTGCGGCCAGCCTGGTTTCTCTCTGACTCACAATGCGGCTTGCAGGGCTATGGTGCTGGGGAGGTGGGCTCCATCACCTGAGGAACACCCAGCCCCTGATGGAAGAGATTCAAGCACAAAGGCCGGGAATGCCATCTGCACTAGCAGGACCTTGCCAGCCCGGGTCTGCCAGTGCCAGGGAGCGCTGAGCCTCAGAGCCAGACTCACAACAGCCTTCCTGGAGGAATTTGCCATCCTCCACTCTGGCCCTGTGTGCCCCATGTGCTGAGGAGTTGCAGTGTGAAGACAGGAGCCTCAACAAGTCTGCAGTTTAGCGAGTGAGAAACGGAAGCATCAAAGTCAGCATGCAATGTTCTGGCCACTTAGTGAGGAGAGGGGAGACGGGTTTCCACAATACCCTTGGTATTTGCTCCTGTTGAGAGAAGAGCCAGCCAGCACTGTCCTTTCTAGAGACTGGTATATGTGTACATCCTATGTGTGATTGCAGGGCTGGGGTATGGTGCATGTGTGTGTGCATGTGTGTGTGTAAAAAAAGCCCACCTTCCCTCCCATTGCCCATGCCTGAAATTCTACACTTAAAGGCCATTCTCTTCTTCTGTCTTCAGACACCATCATCTCAAAGAGAATAATACTTTATGCTTTATCAGTAATTGGCATCATTGGGGAAATTCACTCATCAGACTCTCCTCTTCATGGGAGCAAAAGGGCCGGAAATGAGAATGCCAAGTACAGGTATGGGACCATGAATGAGGGAGGTGGCCACAAAAAGAGATGTGCTGGGCTTCCCGGCTATGCTCAGTGACCCACACCTGAGTCCCAGCCGCTGTGTGGTGAGGGAGAGGGGAGAAGCAGGAAGAATGTGTCCCACCTCCTCCCAGAGATCTCCAATTCCATGTGAATGCTTTTCAGGGAACACCCTCTGTTGATAGGTAGCTGGTTTTCCAAATCTGGATTCCTTGTAGATGGATCTGGCTTGAGACCCCCTCATTTCCAAATCCTGTGCTTTGCATCAGCAGGCATCTCCATGCATTTAGGGCTTAACTACTTTCAACGTGCTTCTGTTAACATGGTGCCATTACTTTCAATGACAAAAACCGCAATTACTTTTGCACCAATCTAATACATACCTTTTCTCATGGATCCTCACAGTAACGTGAACACGTGGTCATTTTTACTTTTTAGTAAACCAGAGCGACTGAAGCCAGACATGCCAAGCTCAAGCCTGTAATCCCAACTACTTGGGAGGCTGAGGTGGGAGTATTGTTTGAGGCCAGGAGTTCAAGACTAGCCTGGGCAATATAGCAAGATTTCCCCATCTCAAAAATGAAAGAAAGACAGAGAAAGGAAGGAAGGAAGCAGGGAAGGAAGGAGGAAGAAAGGAAGGACAAAGCCAGCAGGAAAGAGTCTGAGGGGGAAACGATGGGGAAGTTCCTGCCCTCAGTTCCCTAAACATCGTGCATCAGAACTCACAGTCATCTTCCTGGGAATGTCTTCCGATGCAACACTGTAGCAATAGTAATTGTTATCTCTGACACAGTGTGGCTTACAAAACAGGGGGTCCTCAGAAACTTCAAGGCCTGCTTATTGAAATCCGTCCTGATGCAGGCACACACATTAGTTCAGTAATTACAAAGCTACCGTAAAGAACTCCTTAGTTCTTCCCAGGCTGAGGGAAGGTGCACATGGCTGGGAAGGTCTGTCCCTCTCCCCTGGCATTGCAGAGAATAGGGACTGCTTGTCCTGGCAGTGGGTGGACTATGTATTTGCTCAGCTCTCTGGACAGCCTCAGAGTGGTAGGCTTAAATAAACCAGAGCATGGGGGTGGCACATGCGGGGAAGGGGGGCAGTGAGCCCCCTGGTCTCACTCAGGTCTCTCCTGAGCTTGGAGCCACCTTGCAAATCACACATCGCACGGCCGGAGAGGCACGGTTCTGACAACTCTCTTTGTCACATACAAGCCCGGAGCCAATTCAGCAAAGACAAGAGACATTGAAAATCAGATGGTGAGTTCAACCGAGTCACCGTGGCGGGGCGTGGTGGTTCACACCTGTCATCGCAGCACTTTGGTAGACTGAAGCAGGCAGATTGCTTGAGCTGAGGAGTTTAAGACCAGCCCAGCCACCATGTTGGCCCAGCTGGTCTTGAACTTCTGGGCTCAAGAGATCTGCCCGCCTCTGCTAAAAATACAAAAATTAACTGGGTTTGGTGTCCTGTGCCTGCCGTCCCAGCTACTCGGGAGGCTGAGGCGGAGAATTGCTTGAACCCGGGAGGCGGAGGTTGCAGTGAGCCGAGATAGCACCAATGCACTCCGAGTGAGACCCTGTCTCAACAACAACAACAAAACCCAAAAAACAAATAAACAAAAAACCCAAAACCAAACAGGAAAACCCAAGTCACTGAGCAGCCATCAAAGCTCCCCTTACTTTGTTATGCCAACTTAGGTGGCCGCCCACCACTCACTGCTCGCTCTTTACTCTATTCCTGATACTTGCTTTGGAATTTACCGTTATTTTTGTCTCATACTAAACTGTTGCAAGTGGGGACTCTTCTTTCTAATTTTTAATATACATTCTCATATAGTTCACTGAAAATGTTGGATACTCATCAGACCATCTGGATATGATAATCTGGGGTGGGTGGGAGGATGGTGTGATTTGTCCCAGCTACACTGGAATTTTAGAGATCTATTTTTATTTATTAATTTTATTTTTGTAGAGACAAGGTCTTGCTCTGTCCCACAGGCTGGAGTGCAGGGGTACAATTATAGCTCACTGCAGCCTCCAACTCCCGGGCTCAAGCAATCCTCCCACCTCAGCCTCCCAAGTAGCTGGGACTACAAGCATGCACCATTATGCCTGGCTGATTTTAGGAATTTAAAACCAGACTACGTTTTTGCTAAAAGTTACTTTTTGCCTTTTGGGGTTCACTTAACTAGTTCAGACCCCAGGCACTGTTTGGCAATTCTGGTTCAACGGGACTTACGGGTCCTCTGGGACTAATTGAACCAAGCACCATACTATGCGTCTGGTTGGTGACTAATGTGCTTGGAACTAACAGGAAAGAGTTAGTTTATTTTGGCTCAGGGATCTGGCCATTCATTGCTTAGTGACCACAAATTCTGATCCACAGAAGTGAAGTAATTTATGTATAATCATATGAACAGCTAACACTTAGACAGAGCTTCTTCTGAGCCAGGCATCATGCTAAGCATTTTGCATATATTAACTAATTTAATCCTAAAAACCACCGGCTGAGGTGAGTTTTATTGTTATCCCCATTGTGCAGACAAGGAAGCGGAGTCAGAGAGAGGTAAGCAATTTCCCCAAGGTCACACAGAGTAAGCTGGGCCTTATGTAGACCCAAGACTCAGTCAGTCCCTGTCTCGCCTTGCACGTTGGCAAAAGCCAACCATGATTTTTAATCAACTCTGGGCAATTAATGGAGTTGATTTGCTGAGGCTGAATTTGTGCTGCCACCATGAGGAGGAAGAATCATAGTCCAGCTGAACTGATGAGAACTCGAACCAGGAAAGGCAAGATGAGTGTGAAGCTGAGGGTTGCATCTCCACTCAAGGACCAAGCAGGAAATTCAGGGTGGGAGAAGGGGCTCTGTCCAGTCTCGCTCCTTCCCCAGCAGTGACCAGGGACAGTGAGCTGGGTTGGGGCACTGCAGGGCTTAATTATGAACTGTACCATGTTAACTGAGCTCAGAGTCCAAAGGTCAAAGTGCCTGGCTAGGTCATCTGCCCAAGAGGATTAGAGAGGGCAGAGGAATGCAGGTGTAGTTAGCAGGGTGGAAACCATGAACCCAGCGCGCAGGCACAGCTAAAAAGAGGTGGGGAACAGATGCCTTCTGAGCATGCCACACTACTCCTCATGGGAAACCTTCAGGCCTGGAGGGTCTCTGGGGCGTGGTGGGGGAGGTGCTGTTCCTCTTCTCATATTCCTGGCTTGGCAGAGCCTGGTCCTGAAGTTGGGTATGGTCCACTTACTAGTCTATTCTATTAGAACATAACCAGGACACACAGGAATCCCAGCTCACTGCATCCCTGTCTGGGGTTCAGAGAAGCAGATTGGAGAGTGGGTAGACGGATGGCCTTTAGAAGCAGATAAACCTGGACTCAGACTTTGGCCTCTATTAACTCTTAGCTGTGACCTTGGGCAAATCTATAACCTCTCTCTAAGCCTCAGTCTTCCCAGTTATCAAATGGGGATATTAATAAAACATGTAACTCACAGGTTAATGTAGCAGTGAAATGCCATAAGAGGTGCAGGATGGTTTGCACAGGGTTGACTTGCACTAAATATGAAATAAATGATACCTCTATTGGTTGTTAGTATCAGTACCAGGAATAACAAACGTTACTGGCTGGCAGGTGGCAAGGAGAGGGCAGGACTGAGCTCAATCATCCTTCTAATTGTTTGTGGGGCTCCCTTTTCTTCCCCTGCTTCTAACTACATGGATAGGAGCCCTTGCAAAACATCTCCCCTCCCCAGACTCCTGAGCAGATGCCAGGTGCGTAAGAGACAGCACGGTGCAGGTCAGGAAGAAGCCCTAGGCCTTCTCCCCCAGCCACCTCTCACCGCAGTTCTTGCCTCAGCTAGAAGAGCCACTGTGGGTCCTTTGATCCAAATATTTGTAGTAAAGCTGAGCTGCTACTGATTTCTAAGGCCATTTTCCCAGAAGAGTCCTGCTTTGAGTCAATCTTGGGAAGCTGATGGGATGGAAGGAGAGTCAGGTTCCACGAGGTCAGGACTGTCAGCCTAGAGGCCGTTCCTGGCCCTTCCTGGCCTCGCCTGGGTCTAAGCACACTCTCTGGACCCACAAATGCCCCATTAGCTACAGGCATCACCTCCTGAGCTCCCAGCCGCTTTGCAAGGCACTCCTTATTCCTCCAACTTTTAAACCACAGAGACAAAATCTGTGTTTCTGTATTTGGATAAAAATCTCATCACCTCGGATAGGTGCCTCCAGCTGTGTGATGGGATGTAGGCTCTCTACTTACTCACCATGACCTCAAAACTTTTGAAACCCCCATGGAGCTGAGCACCTTCTCACCCCCAGCAGCCCAGCCTTCTCCTGGGACACCAACATTAGACATCTCTGACACCTGGGAGGCCTGGACACTGGAGCCCCTAGCTCACCCACCCCTCCCCAGCAAGGCATGAATGACTTCAGGATCTATCACTTAAAAAAAAAACACATGAAAGGGCTGATTTTCCAAGCTGCTAAGAGGGGAAAGGAAGCTGGGCTCTGTGACTCACACAATGCCATCCAAACAATTCAAGGAAATGTCCAAGGGAAGTGACCAAAATAGCCCAGCACATCCCCGCATGCTGGGAGAGTCAAGAAAAATGGAAGCCAGGGTCTGTCCAGAACAAGGAGATGGGACATTTAAAAAAAGAAAAGAAAGTTTCCCCATAGCAGAGGAAACTGCCATTTATAAATATTTACTGAGACAAAGTTGTGCGTTCACTCCCAAGCCCAGGAAGGAAATATTCCAGGGAAGAGGGAGAGGTCTGGGTGCCGGAGGCCGGCTCTCCTCAGATGGAGAACCAACCTCTGTGCACATCGATCTGTTCCTCAGTTCTGGGTTGCATGACAGATTGTGGGTAGCTTGACACAGGCCACGATGAGACGAACCACACTGCAGAAACAGGCACGTGCCACAAATGAGGGCTCCTCTCCCTGCCACTGTGGAACAGAACACTAGGCACACAGACCAGTAGGGACCCAGCACATCCCGCCAGGTGGCAGGACTTTACTCCTGATGGGTTTTGGCTTGAATGTGAGTGCTCAGGAAGACGAGCCCTTGGCCCAGGCTGTGTCCTCCAGGGGAAGGACTTCGTTGGCAGAGAAGTTTGAGTAGAGATGCTAACTCTCCAAATCTTCTCCATCTCCCTCCCTTCTAACAGAGTCAATTCTGAAAAGCTCTTTCTGAAGGAAAGAATCTTCAAGACCCAGCTAACTAAACATGGAGCCCAGGAGAGGATAAACAGTATCTGTTATCATCCTCATTATCCTTGGCTTCAAAGGACTCAACATGTTTACAAAGAGAACACGAGAGTTCTCTATGTTTATTTTAAAGTATGGACTTTAATAAACAGTCTTTAAGAAAAAAAACCCAAATAACACACGGGGAAAGAAATCTTTCTGTGTTTTATGCATCAGTCAAAACATAACACTCCCCTTGGCTTTGGCTTAAATGAGTTTTGTTTCTTCACTAAAGTTCACCGTTTATAAAATACATACACTTTATTGACTTTGATCTCCCCACTGGCACAGCTTGAGGTTGGTTCAAAGTTCTATAGCGTTAAACACAACCACATGTGACCGAGGCGGCTCTAGTGGCCCATTTGCCAATGTCTGCAAAGGCAAGACAGGGATCGGAAACTTTAGAGAGGCAAGTGATGCCAAGATCAAGGGTGTGCCCCCTACTCCGAGCAGACCTCAGCCAAAGGCTCCCTCCTCCTGGCCTGCTTCTGGGTAGCCAGTGCTTTTACCAGGATGGAGAGGTAGGCAGCGCGGCACAGGCCCACACTGTCTCCCAGAGGAGAGGAGAATGCTAGCTGAATTGGCTCTTTCTGATCTTCCCAGACTTGAGACACTTGGAAGAAGATGCATATTTTTGCAGATTTTTTTTTTAAAGGTAAAAATCCATGCTCCTTAGTTACAAGAAGTCAAAAGTATAGGCATTTAAAATCTGTGTGCGTGTGCACACATGTGCACATAGGTAGATAGGTAAGTACACAGATGATAGAGATAAATAGATAGATGGACAGGTAGATGATAGGTAATAGAAAGATAGTTAATAGTTAAATTTATATGTGTTAGATAAATAATAGATAGATAATGGTAGGTAGATGACAGTAGATAATAGTAGATGATAAATAATAGGTAAGTAGGCAGGTAGATGGATGTATGTAAAATTTAAAGGAGTTTAATTGAGCAATGAAAGATTTGTGAATCAGGCAGCCCTCAGAATCACAGCAGATTCACGGAGACTCCAGGAATGCCTCGTGGCCAGAACAAATCTATTGACAAAAAAAGGGAAATGACGTACAGATGTCAGCAGTAAGGTAAAGAAAGAGAAGGATTGGTTACAGGTTGGTGTCTTCCTTATTTGAACACTTAGCAGTCTATGAGTGGTTGAAGTATGGCGGCTGGGATTGGCCAAGACTCAGCTACTGTTACAGGTGCATACTACTAAGTTAAGTTTTCAGACTTGTCTGCCTATTAAGCTAGGTTGCAGTTCATCCACAAAGACTCAAATATAGAAGCACAGAGTGCTTCTCAGGCCATAATTTAGTTTGCTTTAACAGATGGATGTATTCATAGATAGATGATAGATAGATAGATAGATAGATAGATAGATAGATAGATAGAAGTAAATTCTCTGTCAATTCTCTGATTTTATTCTTCCTGCAAGAAAATTTTCTATCATTTTCGGCAGGCACTGGGGTTGCCTACCTGGTAGCCATTGTCCCCTTCTTCCATGGCGACAGAACCCTGGTTTGGTTCAATTCCACCTCTCTTACTGAGGACTCAGAGTTAAATCTGATTGTTCTAAGCCAGTCCTGGTGACCCCAGTACCCTTGCCTGGTACTGGTTCAGTATTTAGTAGGAGATCTTTTTTTTTTTTTTTTTTTTTTGAGATGGAGTCTCCCTCTGTCACCTAGGCTGGAGTACAACAGTGTGATCTCGGCTCACTGCAGCCTCTGCCTCCTGGGTTCAAGAAATTCTCTTGCCTCAGCCTCCTAAATAGCTGGGATTACTGGTGCCTGCCACCATGCCCGGCTAATTTTTTGTATTTTTAGTAGAGATGGGGTTTGGCCATGTTGGCCTGACTGGTCTTGAACTCCTGATCTCAGGTGATCCAGCAGCCTCAGCCTTCGAAAGTGCTGGGATTACAGGCGTGAGCCACCGTGCCTGGCCAGAGACCATTTCTAATCAATGAGCTATGATGGATGATTAGCTTGAGGACTACTGACTGGGGAAGGTTTTTCCTCCCAAAATAAAGGAAATAAGAAAAGAACTCTCTTTTTTCTGTCTCCAGGATGTTTGAAGCTGCTGCAATTGTCTTAAAACCATGAAGGCAGCTAATTGAAGATGAAGAGTGAAATGATGGGGAAATCAAAGTCTTTAATGACATAGTTAATCCACTGAATGAATCAACTGTAAACCTGACCTCATTCTGGACTTCCTGTTATACAAGAAATAAATTCTCTTATT
The DNA here is from genome assembly GCA_963573385.1 of Cacajao melanocephalus. NCBI lineage: Eukaryota > Metazoa > Chordata > Mammalia > Primates > Pitheciidae > Cacajao > Cacajao melanocephalus. The sequence goes on from CAUYLG010018571.1 coordinate 82,454, forward strand.
ATTCAGGTATTTTTTTGGTGGGGGGAACAGCTTTATTACAATATAATTCATATACCGTATAATTCACTCATTTAAAGTGCGCCGCCCAGGGGTTTATAGTATATTCACAGAGTGGTGCAACCATCTGCACAAATCAGTTAGAAAACACTTCCACCACCTCCAAAGCTATGCCACCCATCCTCCTCTTTACATCAGCCCTACAAACCACTAATTTCTGCCTCTGTGAAACTGCCTATTGTGTATATTTTATTTTTTTACTTTTATTTCTTTTGGAGACGAAGTCTTGCTCTGTCGCCCAGGCTGGAGTGCAATGGCATGATCTCGGCTCACTGCAACCTCTGCCTCCTGGGTTCAAGCAATTCTCCTGCCTCAGCCTCCTGGGTAGCTGGAACTACAGGCATCTGCCATCACACATGGCTAATTTTTCTATTTTTAGTAGGGACAAATTTCATCTTGTTGGCCAGGCTGGTCTGGAACTCCTGACCTCAAGTGAGCCGCCCACCTCGGCCTCCCAAAGTGCTGAGATGACAAGCGCAAGCCATCGCTCCTGGCCTGTTTCTTTTTATAGCTGAATGATACTCCCTTGTATGTGCATACCACATTTTGCTTATTCTTTCATTTGTTGATGGACATTTGGGTTGTTTCCATCTTTTGAGTATCATGAATAATGCTGCTATGAACATTCATGTACAGGTGTGTCTCATTTTATTGCACTTTGCTTTCTTGTACTTTACAGAGATTGTGTGTTTCACACATTGAAGGTCTGTGGCAACCTTGCATCAAGCAAGTCTATAGGTGCCATTTTCACAACAACAGGGGCTCACTTCTTGTCTCTGTCATATTTTGGTAATTCTTGAAGTATTTCAAACCTTTTCCTGATTATTATATCTTTTATGGTGATCCGTGATCAGCAATCTTTGGTGTTACTATTGCAATTGTTTTAGGGCTACACAAACCTCACCATATAAGACAAGATGACGGATCTAACGGACAAATGTTGTGTGTGTTCTGCATGTGTGACTGGCTGTACCCTTGTCTCTCTCCCTCTCCTTGGGCTCCCCATTCACTGAGACACAACAATACTGAAATTAGGTTAATTAATAACCCTACAAGGGCCTCTAAATGTTCAAGTAAAGGAAAGGGTCACATGTCTCTCACTTGACATCAAAAGCTAGAAATGATTCTGCTTAGTGAGGAAGGTGAATCAGGCTGAAAGCCTCTGTGCCAAGCAGTCAGCCATGCTGTGAATGCAAACAAAAGTAAAAGTGTCACTTTACTGAACAAACAAGTAACAAGAAAGTAAACCAGGCTTACTGCTGATCTGAAGAAAGTGTGAGTGGTCTGGATAAGAAGATCAAACCAGCCACAACATTTCCTTAAACGAAAGCCTCCCCCAGAGCAAGGTCTGAACTCTCTCCAATTCTATGAAGGCTGAGAGGTCAGGAAGCTGCAAAAGAAAAGTTCAAAGCTAGAGGAGGTTGCTTCATGAAGTTTAAAAAAAGCAGTTATCTCCATAACATAAAAGAAAAGTTCAAAGCTAGAGGAGGTTGCTTCATGAAGTTTAAAAAAAGCAGTTATCTCCATAACATAAAAGTGTAAGGTGAAGCAGAAAGTGCTGATGTAGAAGCTATGGCAAGTTACCCAGATCTAGCTAAAATCATCGTCAAAGATGACTACACTAGACTACAGACTTTCAATATAGACAAAACAGCCTTTTATTAGAAGAAGATGCCGTCTAAGACTTTCATAGCTAGAGAGAAGTCAATGTCTGGCTTCAAAGCTTCAAAGGACAGGCTTGGGGCTAATGCAGCTGATGACTTTAAGTTGGAGCCAATGCTCATGGGCCATTCTGAAAACTCTAGTGCCTTAAGAATTATGCTAAATCTACTCAGCCTGTACTCTAGAAATTGGACAACAAAGCCTGGTGGACAGCACATCTACTTACAGTGTGATTTACTGAATATTTTAAGTCTACTGTTGAGACCTACTGCTCAGAAAAAGAGATTCCTTTCAAAATATTGCTGCTTGTTGATAATGCAAAATATTTCTGCAACCTCATGATCAAACTGGAAAGAATGAGGAGCTCCTTCTTATGGATGTGGAAAGAAAGCCCTGAGGAGCATCTTCTACTCATGGTGAAGATGCTGTGAACATCGTTGAAGTGACAGCAAAGGATTTCATACATGATACAGATTTAGCTGATAAAGTAGTGGCAGGGTTTCAGAGGACTGACTCCAATTCTGAATGGAGTTCTATTATGGGTAAAATGCTATCAGACAGACAGTGCTGTATGCTACAGAGAAATCTTTAATGAAAGGAAGAGTCCATTGGTGCAGCAAACTTCACTGTCGTCTTATTTTAAGAAATTGCCACAGCTACCCTAACCTTCAGCAACCACCATCTTGATCAGTCAGCAGCCATCAACATCTAGGCAAGACCCTTCACTAGGAAAGAGATTATAACTCACTGAAGGCTCGGATGATTGTTAGCATTTTTAAGCAATAAAGTATTTTCTTTTTTTGAGACAAAGTCTTGTTCTGTTGGCCAGGCTGGAGCACAGTGGTGCGATCTCCGCTCACTGCAATCACTGCCTCCTGGGTTTAAGTGGTTCTCATACCTCAGCCTGCCTAGCAGCTGGGATTACAGGTGTGTGCCACTACCCCAGGTAATTTCTGTATTTGGTAGAGATAGAATTTCACCATGTTAGTCAGGCTGGTCTCGAACTCCTGACCTCAGGTGATCCACTCACCTCGGCCTCCCAGAGTTCTGGGATTACAAGTGTGAGCCACCATGCCCAGCCTTCTCAGCTCTTAAACTGTGCCAGCTGACAATTAGCAGACAGCTGAGAAGACTGAAGCAAGCAGAAAAGAATCCACCTGGAGAAAATAGGGAACATTCAGGAAGAAAAACACTTTCATACATAATTAAAAACACACACACGGTCATGCCTGGTTAATTTTTGTATTTTTGTAGAGATGGAATTTCACCATGTTGGCCAGGCTGGTCTTGAATTCCTGACCTCAGGTGATCTGCCTGCCTCAGACTCCCAAAGTGCTGGGATTATGGGCATGAGCCACTGTGCACAGCCCAATAAAACATTTTATTATTATTATTATTATTATTTATTTATTTATTTCCATAGGTTTTTGGGGGAACAAGTGGTATTTGGTTACATGAGTTAGTTCTTTAGTGGTGATTTGTGAGATTTTGGTGCACCCATCTCTCAAGCAGTATACACTGAATCCAATTTGTAGTCTTTTATCCCTCAGCCCCTTTCCACGCTTTTTCCTGAGTCCACAAAGTCCATTGTGTCATTCTTATGCTTTTGCGTCCTCATAGCTTAGCTCCTATCAATAAAGTATTTTTTAATTACGCTTGTTTTGTTAGACATAATGCTATTGCACACTTAACAGACCACAGTATAAACATAACTTTTATTTTATTATTTTTGTAATAGCTGTCCTAATAAGTGTTATTTAGTGTCTCATTCATAGATCTGACTTGCAGTTTTCTAATGACTAATGACGTTGAGTATCTCTTCATGTGTTCGCTGGCCATTTGTAGATCTTCTTAGAAGAAACTCTACCCAAGATCTTTTTATTTTTAAGTTTTGCTTTAGGTTTGGGGGTACATGCATGGGTTTGCTATATAGCTAAATTGCACGTTACGGGGTTTGGTGTTCATATTAATCTGTCATCCAGGTAATAAGTATAGTAGTCAACAGGTAGTTTTCGATCCTCTCCCTCCTTTCAGCCTTCACCCTCAAGTAGGCTCTGGTGCCTGTTTGCTTCTGTGTGTCCATGCATTTTCAATGTTTAGATCCCATTTATAAATGAGAACATGCAGTATTTGGTTTTCTGTTTCTGCATTAGTTCCCTTAGGATAATAGCCTCCAGCTGTATTCATGTTGCTGCAAAGGGCATTATCTCATTCTCTTTTATGACTGTGTAGTATTCCATGGTGTATACGTACCACTTTTTTAAAATACAGTCTACTATTGATGGCCATTTAGGTTGATTCCATGTCTTTGCTATTACGAGTGGTGCTGCAGTGAACTTATGAGTGTATGTGTCTTTAAGGTAGAATAATTTATATTCCTTTGGATGTATACCCAGTAATGGGATTGCTTGGTCAAATGGTAATTCTGTTCTAAGTTCTTAGAGAAATCGCCACTCTGCTTTCCACAATGGCTGAACTAATTTACATTCCTCCCAGCAGTGTGTAAGTGTTCCCTTTTCTCTGCAACCTCACCAGCATCTGTTATTTTTTGACTTTTTAATACTAATCATTCTCACTGGTGTAAAATGGTAGCTCATGTTGGTTTTGATTTACATTTCTATAATGATTAGTGATGTTGAGCATTTTTCATGTGTTTGTTGGACGCATGTATGTCTTCTTTTGGTGAAAAATGTCTGTTCATGTCCTTTGTCAGCTTTTTAATGGGGTTGTTTGTTTTTTGTTGTTAATTTGTTTAAGTTCCTGGCAAAGATTCCATGATGAAAATGCCAAAAGCAATGCAACAAAATAAAAAATTGGCAAATGGGACCTAATTAAAAGAACTACAAACAGAATAAACAGACAATCTACCAAATGGGAGAAAATATTTGTAAACTATGCATCCAACAAAGGTCTAATATCCAGAATCTGTAAGAAACTTAAACATAACTTTCATATGCACAAGAAAGGAAAACGTTTGTATGACTCACTTTATTGTGATAGTTGCTTTATGGTGGTGGTCTGGAACCTGCAATATCTCTGAAGTATGCCTGTACAAGTTTTTGTAGGGTCATATTTTTCCATATCTCTTTGGGATATACCTCCAAGTGGAATTAGTGGTTTGAATAATCATAAGTAGGTTTGTAACATAAATCCTAGAGATTTGGGGCTGTTCTACCGAGAAACAGAGCTGAGGGCTTAAAGACCTGGGCTTGTCATTTTCCCTCCCTCTGTAAATTCTCCGGTGCCATCAGAAGCAGTCAGCTGCATTCTTAATGCTTTGCCTTCTGGGCCACTCTGCTACAAAGAACCACAGGTAATTACGGACTCATCACAGGCACTGGAAGACTGAAAGAACAAAATGCAGATGCTAAGATAACCCTGCATTACCCAGAGCTGGAAGAAACTACCATCCCAGGCTGGGAGAATAAAAGCAAAGGGATATTGCTATCAGGACCTTGGTGTTGTGGGTGTTCCACTTAAACCTTTGGGGGAAAATCCCTACACAGCTGGTGCTGGAGCCTCTGAAAACAGGGTGCCATGTTCTGGAGATCAGAACTTCAGGGGGACACTTTGTACTGCTAGTGCCTAGACTCTAAGTAGGGTGTTGATGGTGGTGGACCCTCATATTTAGAGAAGGATCCTCAGTCTAGCTGGTACTCATACCTCTAAAAAGGAAGCCTGGTCATGCCTTGGATGTCTGAGCTGGCAGCACAACCCAGCGGGTTTTCTAGTTACTCATGGAGTGGGGAGTGTGCCCCACAGATGCTCAAATGGTCCAGAGGGACTGGATCAGGGTGAGAATAAAAGGACAGCCTGCCTAGCTGTACAACTGCAAAGTGTCCAGCTGCTGTGGACATCACTGAACAGGCATAGCATGGCAGGTGTTGGGAGCAGTCACACAATGGGCAGCTAGAACCTTCTCCCTGCTGCTATGAGAGCAGTGCTGATTGGAACTGGACACTGGGAAAAAAGCTTTGTGTATCCTCTTCCTACCCAGCCAATCTGCCCTGAATGCTTCCTATTGACAGAACCTAACAGGAAGTCTGTTGGCGAGAGGCCTAAGAAGTGGAGTTTGGAGATCTCCGGCTCCAAATGGAGCAGGATGACCTTAGAGCTGAGAGGCCAGAGGGCAGAGGATGGAGAGGCAGAAGACCTGGATCCTGGCACCAACCCAGCACTGACTGGGTGAGTAGACTTAAGACATTGCCTAACCTTCTTGGGCCTCAATTTCCTTATTTTAAAAAGCTGGGTACAATCACTGACCTTAGAAGTCAGCTAGGAAGATAAATCAAGCCAATATATATATAAGTGCTTTATAAACTCTAAGAGCCATTTCTTTTTTTTTTTTTTTTGGATGGAAAATCAATCTGTTGCAAGGCTGGAGTACAGGGGTGTGATCTCGGCTCACTGCAACCTCCGCCTCCTGGGCGATTCTCCTGTCTCAGCCTCCCGAGTAGCTGGGATTACAGGTGTGTGCCATCACCCCCAGCTAATTTTTGTATATTTTTAGTAGATATGGGGTTTCACCCTGTTGGCCAGGATGGTCTCAAACTCTTGACCTCATGGTCCACCCTCCTTGGCCTCCCAAAGTGCTGGGATTACAGGCGTGAGCCACCGTGCCCAGATTCTAAGAGCCATTTCAATGCAAGACATGGTGACGGCTGATCTGTGTTGCTGAAAAGCTGCATAAGGGAAGTTTATCTGCCCTAGAATTTGTCTTACAGGGTACACATTGCCCATGGGGAAAATTATGTGAGTGAAAGAGAAGTCCAGAGATGCACAAACAGTAGGCAACCCTCATACTAACATGTCAAACTAGAAGACCAACATACAGGGTGAAGTCTCCAAATCTGACCCAGACACCAGGTGAGGGAGAGTCAATGAGAGCTTTGAGTTAGATGTCCGTGGTCCAAATTTGTTTTGGTAACAAGTGGGGAAGGATGAGAGGGAATCCAAGATTCAGGGCGGGCATGGTCATGCAGAGTGGGGGCTTGGGGACTTGCTGCTCAAGCAGAGGGCAGTTTCCTGGCTGCTGGGGCAGATAGTTTGCGGAGTCAGGCAGGGCTAAGCATTGCTGATCAGCCACAGGAACAGTCACAACTTCTCACTGGTGCTCTCCACCTTTGCTCTTGGGGCTGCCATAGGTGGGTTTCTTTGGTTCTTTTACTGTTATCCTTCACCTTGTTTTTTCTGGGGCACACTGAGGACAAGCAGCCAGGATGAGTGTCTTGACAAAATGGACCAAGGCTGGGTGCAGTGGCACACCTGTGATCCAAACACTTTGGCATCCCAGAGTAGGAGAATTGCTGGAGGCCAGGAGTTTGAGACCAGCTTGGGTAATATTGTGAGATCCCATCTCTACAAAAAAATTTAAACATTTAGCCAAGCATGGTGTCACACCCACCTGTATTCCCAGCTACTTGGGAGACTGAGGTGGAAGGAGTGCTTGAGCCCAGGAGTTTGAGGGACCCATGATTGTGCCACTGCCCTCCAGTCTGGGTAACAGAGTAAGACTGTTTCAAAAAAAAAAAAAAAGAAGGAAAAGGGCCAGACTGATAACTCTTTCCAAGTCCCACTTTTACCAAATGTGCATTTTTGATCATTTATGAATATTGATTTAAAGAGGAAATTACCTTTTATGACAAAACCATTTCTCTAGAAGTAGTGGCATCTCTGTCCTTCAGTTATTGAAAAAGGAAGATCCTCACTGTGTCCAGACAGAGTGCTGCACCTGATGACTCCCAGAGGCTCCTTCCTGATCCGGCATGGGAGCAACACACTCTCAGGCGTTCTCAGAGAAGAAATCTCCACCCCCACCTGCACTCTGAGATATACCTTTTCACCTTTGACAAACTATGTTACCAAACCTAGGGATTATGTTCTTTCAAAATTTTCCTTCAACAAACTACCTGTATGCACTTAAAGGGAACAGTTGACCTACTTACTTAACACGGGCTTGCCAGCCACCTGCGTTGTGCCAATTCTATGATTGGTGATTTAAGTTGGCTTACCCTCTTTTACCCCACTGCTTGCTATAAATATGTCCCTGTAACTTACACCAAGGCAGCAGGTGCCAATTAGAAAGTAGGTTAATGGCTTCAGAAGGTTCCTGGTCTGCACAGCTAATAGAAAGAGCAAAGATCTCCTGTGGATCTCCAACAGAGAGCCTGTGTATTATCAGACCAGCTGGAAATGTTGTTCCACCAAATGCATCTCTTTTAAGAGAATGGAGGAATTTTGAAGATAGGCATGGTCACAGTTCATTCCCCTTCCTTCCCAAAACAAACCAAGTCCAGGAGTTCATATCATGCCTCAATGCTTAAACTTTGAACAGTTTCATGAAGGAGTTCCCAGATCCACTATTTCTAGCTAGAGGCTCTATGAGCAGATAAGAGTGCCCCAGGAAGAAGAAACTGCATGATTACAGACAGAGAAGCTGGAGAGAGCAGTGGGAGGGACCCAAATTTAAGATGATGCACTGAGCATGCATTAAGTTGCCCTCTCTCCCCAAATCCCATTGCAATGATAAGAAATGACATTTTCAAAGAATAAATCCATAACCGTGTTGGAAAGCAGGAAAAGGTGTCATAGGCAGATCAAAATTTATCTCCTAAGGTTTTTAAGAAATTAAATTGTCACTCACACTAATTGTAGTGAGTAAAATAATACAGATTTAAAAAAAAATTAATCTCTCCCTACTCCTTTAAGGCCAGCAGTGTTCACACCTGATATTTATATTTCACACACACACATAGATGATAGATAGATGACTGATCAATCTAATAGGTAGTTTGGAGAGGATATGGTTTGTTTTTATATAAATATTGCCTTATATAAAATGGATTTATACTACACTATTATTTTATAATATTTTTGTTACTTAACAGATCATGCATATCTCTCCAAGTCAGTACAGACAAATCTCATTCTTTTTTAGTTGCTGTATAATATTCTATGACATAAATGTGTCATAATTTCTTCCCCTTCTGCTATTAATGGGCACTCCAGTTGTCTCTAACTTCTTGTCATAATAAACAATTAGACAAGAAGCACCCCAGCACATTCATTCTTACGTGTTAGCACAGTTATTTTGTAGTAGTGGCTCACAAAGATGGAACTGCTAGGTTGAATGTATGTGATTTATCTCTACAAGTATGTATAATTCATATTTTGCTACACTACTTGATAATTCACTTCTAAATATTTCAGCGTGCGTCTCTAGGAATAGGGATTATCTGCTGCACAGCTATAAAACCACTGCCATATCTAAGATAATGTAAAATCGTTTCATAATATCATGTAATAATTCAGTTCATATTCAAATTTTCTCCAGCTGTCCTAAGACTCTCATTTACAGTTTTCTCTTTTTGCTAAGTAGGATTCAATCTAGGTTAACGTATTGCGTTTGGGTTTTACACCCCTTGGTCTCTTTCAGGGAAGAAGAGTCCTCTCATTTTTTTTCTTAAGCCATTGGCATTTAAAGTGATCAGCCAAGTTATTTTGTAGAATGTCCCACATTCTGGATTGCTCTGATCATTTCTTCCCATTAATCATTTAACTTTCTCTTTACTTCCGCTATTTCTGAAACTGAAAGTTAGGTCTAGGGGCTTGATTAGATTCAAGTTACACATTTCTGGCAAGAAAAACAAAAATGAAATATACATGATATGTGATGTTGTATAATAAATATGTATTTTCAATTGTAATAAACATTGTCAGATTACTTCCCCCAAAGACTGCGTGATAGCATTGTGCATTTCCACCACCAATGTCTATTTCTCTGCATCTTAATCGTCCTAGATATTACTGTACTTTTAACTTTTGCAAATTAAATATGTTAATATGTGTCATCAGGTACATATTAACTATAAGTAAACCACGATATGTGAAGAATATATATCTCAATCCCTACAACTTCTAAAACATACATTAGAAAGAAAAGATTTGAGCTTCTCCTTGAAGGTTGTAGGTGTAGCAGACTATATTTCTCCTTCCCCCACCATAAGGGTATATCTGTCCCACCCTGTAATGTTGGCCTTGACCATGAGACTTTCTCTGATTGGAGGAATCAGAGCAGAAGAGCTAGTTCTGAGCCTAAACCTGAAGACACATTGTATGCTTCCATTCATGTCCCTGGGAGCTTCTACCCTTTACTATGAAAATAACATGTGAAAGTAGATTAATTCTCAGACCGAAGTATATCAGCCCCAGCCTACCTACATATCCGTGAGTCAAGTGAGTGAGAAAGAAATACTTGCTGTTGTAGGACACTGAGATTTTAGGGCTGTTTGCGATTGCAGCAAAAGTTGATGAATGCCGTGGAATTTGAAAATGGGAATGGTAGTAAGTAGTAAAATTCATGCAAGTCTTTTTAGGTCACTGTTGTTACCAAACACGAAGTCCACTTCTGAAGCCCACGGGACTGTAAAATCTATAACTGCAGAGACTTTGTGGGTCTTGCTCATCACTGCATATCATCGGCATCTAAAACAGTGCTTGGCTTCTCAGAGGACTAAAAATAGAATTACCATTCTACCTAGCGATCCCATTTCTGGGTAAGTACCCAAAGGAAAAAAAATTGTTCTACCAAAAAGTTACCTGCACTCATAGGTGTATTGCAGCACTATTCACGATAGCAAAGTTACGGGATCAACCTACGTGCCCATCAACAGTGGATTGGATAAAGAAAATGTGGTACGTGTACACCATGGGGTACTATGCAGCCATAAGTAAAAATGAAATCACGTTCTCTGTAGCAACTGGATCTGGAAGCCATCCTCCTAAGTCAATTAACACAGAAACCGAAAATCAAACACCGCGGTTCTCACTTATAAGTGGGAACAAAACAACGGAGACACGTAGACATAAAGATGAAAACAACAGACACTGGGGCCTCCAAACGAGAGGAAGGACAACAGAGAGGAAAGGTTGAAATACTACCTATAGGGTACCATGTTCGGGATTCAGGTGATGGGTTCAACAGAAGCCCAAACTCCAGCATCTTGCGATACAGCCACATAACAAACCTGCACATGTACCCTTGAAACTAAAATTAAAAAATAAAATAAATAACAACAGTGCTTGGTCCATAAGAGGCATTCACTAATTCATTGTCCAATGAGTGAAGTACTGTGACGGAATGAATTGTTGAATAAGGGGATGGTTTGACTTGACGGACACTAACCTGAGACAGGATAGGGATAAACTGTTAAGGCCTGAATATCCCAGTCAGGTGACTAAACTTGACTCAGTTGGTAATGAGACTTATCTAACAAGGCCCACGTAAGGCTTTAAGATCAATCAAAAGATGGTGTGCAGGACAGGTGGGCAGGGACACTGGAGGCAAAGAAACCCGTTAAGAGCCTGCTGTTGGAATTGTCCAAGCCAGGTGTGAGGTGGCACTGACCAAGGTAGCACTAATAGAAAGGGGAGGAGACATCATAATGAAATTATCCATTGTTCCTGGCAACGAATTAAAAGAAGGTAAAAGAGAATGGAATCCCAGGTTTAGCTTGAGCTAGCAGAAGAACTGATCTCCAGGGGATGGGTGGCTTTGGAAAATATTAATTTTCATACCCCAAATGCCACATCTGAGTGCACAGTTGAAAACAGGGGCCTACTTCTCAGGAGATGAGTTCTAAGTAGATTTGGGAATTAGAGGTTACTCTTAACTGATTTAGCCCATCCTGAAGTAATAGCAACTGATTAAATAGACAGATAGCAACTGATTAAATAGATAGATAGAAATTAAAAATTAACTGATTTGGCCCAGATCCGAAGTCATGAAAGAGGATGACACCGCCAAGAGGTGAATGAATGTAGCAAGAGAGTGAGAAAGATCAAAGAGAGAATTTTGAAAAATGTCATTTACATTCACGTAGTCCTAACAAGAGGAAAATAGTTGGTTCCAAACAAAGGAAAACAGGCAGGGCACACAGGTGCAGAAGCCAGGGGAGAAAGGTGTCAAGATCCCACTGACGGGACCAGATGAAAAAGTGACCAGTAGTCATTGGAGGTCGCTCTTAACCGAGTGTTAATTCAAGGCGCAGGTAAGAAACATGGCGAAGAGCAGTGCAAAGCCTGTGTGAAGGAAACGTGCTGGTGGCAGCAAGCGAAGGGCAGGATGGGCCAGGTGTTCAGGGTGACAGCCCAGCCCAGAGAGGTTTTGTTTAGGGTAGGGGAGACCTGAGCACATTTGCAGAAGTCAGTGAAGCCACTGCAGAGAGATCAACTATGCCAAGACACAGGAGGGAGAGGAGATACCTGATCGGGCATAAAGGTTAAGAAGTCAAAAAGGAAAAGAAATGAGAGCCTGGTGCAACCTGAACAGCCTCAGAAAGGGAGCTGCGAACAGCTACAGTTTATGAGAACTGATGTTTCTTGTCCACACTTCAAAGCGTAGCTTCAAGAACACGGCGACCTTTCCTAATTACCCAGCTTCTCTGGCTATCATATATATAGCCTCAGGCCCTTAGTAAATGCTCTTGATGACAGTGACGGTGGTCCATTCCCACTCTGCAGACATTCCGTTCATTCTTACACTGTCTTTCAGCAGAACGTGGGACAGGTATTGTTGTGAGGGCCAGAAATGGAAGCTCAGATCTGGATGCCAAAATCAAAGTTGGGAAAGGGGTCAGTGTTTCCTGTTGCCCCCTAGATAGCCCCCACATTGCTCTGCAAAACCGCAATAGTCAATTAACCCCCCAGGCACTCACACCAGGGGAAGAGCTTTCAGAGAATGCTAACAGTTCCAACAAAAATACTTGAACTCTCTTCAGTTCCTTGCATCTGACCTTGATATTTTCCCTTACAAATGAACCACAGTAGCCCCGAGTATGGGGAAAGGGACCAGATGGACAATAAGATAAGGGGTTTATATTTGTCTAAGAAATAGGACCGAACCTTGAGCTAGGTTATATTCATAGTTTTTTAGTCATAGCCGAGTGTATACACTTTCATATTTTTCCAAATGTATACAAGCTACCAACAATCTTTCCATTTGTTAGGAATTGCACTTAGCAATTACTCTGCATGTCTATAATAATAAGGGCTTACTATGTACCAGGTACTGTTCCACTCACTTTACACACATTAGCTCATTTAATATTACCCTGTGGAGATTCTTGTTAGGATTAAATGAGATAATACATGGAAAGAACTACCTTTCCCTTCATTTACAAATAAGGAAACTCTGGCTTGGAGAACCTGAGAAACTGGTCAGGTTCCTAAGTGGTGAGGCTGAGACTCTAACTCAAATGTCTCATACCAGAGCCTGAATCGTTTTTTGTTTTCAGTTAGAGACAAGGTCTCACTCTGTTGCTTATGCAAACTCTTGGACTCAAGTGATCCTCCTGCCTCAGCCTTCTGGGTAGCTGGGACAACAGGCATGCATCACCACATTCATTGAATTCTTTCTTTCTTCCTTTCTTCCTTTCCTTCTTTCTTTCTTTCTTTCTTCATTTTGTTTGTTTGTGTGTTTGTTTGTTTGTTTTTTGAGATGGGATCTTCCTGTGTTGCCCAGGCTGATCTTGAACTCCTGAGCTTAAGTGATCCTCCTGCCGCAGCCCCCTGAGTGGCTGGGACATAGGTGTATGCTGCTGTGCTGGCTCAGAGCCCAACCCTTAAATACAGTACAAGGCAATCTCTCAGGGCTATAGACATGTCACTTTTCTTCATCCTATCCGAAAAATACAAAACATAATTTGAACGTTAACCATCTCTTCATATGGTTAGGAGCCACCTATGGTATAACTGAGTATGCTATTGTGTCTTTTTTTTGTTCGTTTTCTTTTTTTTTCTTGAGATGGAGTTTTGCTCTTGTCGTCCAGGCTGGAGTGCAATGGCATGATCTCGGCTCACTGCAACCTCCTCTTCCCAAGTCAAGCGATTCTCCTGCCTCAGCCTCCCAAGTAGCTGGGATTACAGGCACTTGCCACGACGCCCAGCTAATTTTTTTGTATTTTTGGTAGAGACAGGGTTTCATCATGTTGTCCAGGCTGGTCTCGAGCTCCTGACCTCAGGTGATCCACTTGCCTTGGCCTCCCAAAGTGCTGGAATTACAGGCGTGAGCCACTGTTCACGTGTGGTTTTCTTTTTTAACTCAATGAAGAATAGTGCAGTTAAGTCATCTAGGCTGAAAAACGAACCCAATGGTTAAGCAGACACACCGTCACCATTCCTGTCCTCAGTGTATATGAAGGCATCTAAGAAGAGATACAATTTGTAAATGGGCAAAAGAAAAGGCAGTAGCTACTCCGCACGCCTGTTGCTTCTAACTTTGAGATTACCACCCAAAGCAGAAGACTCTTGGGCTCCAGAGCAACTTCCATCTCTGGAGCATCAGTTCTTGAAGTCTGGCCTTGTGGAACCCGTGTGACACACTTGCTTAAGGTGCTTGTTTAGAATGCAGATTCCTGAGGCCTACCCAGACCTCCTGTTCGATTCTTTTTTTTTTTTTTTGAGACAGAGTCTCACTGTGTCACCCAGGCTGGAGTGCAGTAGTGCAGTGGCGCAATCTTGGCCCACCGGCTCACTGTAACCTCTGCCTGCCAGGTTCAAGCAATTCTTCTGCCTCAGCCTCCCAAGTAGCTGGGACTACAGGTATGTGCCACCATGCCCCGCTAATTTTTGTATTTTTAGTAGAGATTGGGTTTCACCATATTGACCAGGCTGGTCTCAAACTCCTGACCTCGTGATCTGCCCACCTCAGCTTCCCAAAGTGGTGAGATTACACACATGAGCCACCATGCCTGATCCTTAGGTACATGAAATTCGTGACCCACTATGCTACAGGCTTGCCATGAGCATGTCATGACTGAAGAGAAATGGAGGTAAATATCACAAGGTTTAATAACATAACAAACAAAAATCAGAAAGGGGAGGCAGAGGAAACTTGGGAGGAAGTTTGTGCTTCTCATCTTGTCAATTGCAGCCCAGGGTGGATAAAGCATGAAACGCCAGTTTATGTGGACTATTTCTAGCTAAACACAGAGTCCCCAGCATCAGTAAAAATAAATAAATAAATAGATAAATAAGATATAAAAACCAGGCATGGAAGCTAAAAGAAGGGGGAGGAAGAATAAGGGGTTAAAAAGAAATCATTTAGGCCAGGCATGGTGGCTCATGCCTGTAATCCCAGCACTTTGGGAGGCCAAGGTCATGCAATTGCCTCTAAAATACAACAGCGGGATAAACAGATCTTCACATTAGTAGGGAATCTATTTCCCACCCTCAGAACACCTTATTCCCTATAAACCCAAGGCTCTCACAGGAAACTCCCTCACTCACATCCGAGGACCAGCCCTGGTTGCTTGGACATAACAAATCCCAGATCATACTCACGTCACCCTTGCAGCTACTAGCACTGGAATAGGTTGTCACTGTTGGGTCCAAAGAAATGTGAATGGTGCTGACTTTCCTGCTTCTGAGACCCCCGCTACCAATGGTGTCCAGGGTGCTCAGGCTATAGTGGCTCACCAGTGTGGGAAGAGGACAAGCTTCCCCCTCTTCAGTGCTACAATTGACCAGGGCTGTCCCATGCCAGAATTGCCCTGGGACCCCAGTGTCAGAGCTCTTTAGGTTCACTGCTAAGGACTTTCCCACTGGGCAAAAGGCATTGCTCAGGATGACTGAGGAGGGGAGGTTCCAGCATCTCTGCCGGAACCATGGTTCTCCTTTCATCACTGGACTTGGCCAAGGGGCCTGACCACTGTCACATTAGTTTCCGCCCTTGGGGTAATTTTATCTAGAGAGCCTCAATTGCCGATATCTGTCACTGAGCCTTGGTCAGGACCATCCCAGCTTGTAATAGCACTTATTCTCCAGGAAGAAGGATTGATATCTGCCATTATCTTTCTCTGAAGACCTGTGAATTCCCAATGAACATTACCCTTGTCTCACACAGCAGCCATTAAGTCCCTCCTATCCATTAGGTGTTTTTAGGTTTTTGGTTTTTTTTTTTTTTTGCGGGGGGTACAAAATTAATTTCAATCACATTGGATACCTTATGATAAATCTCTGCTGTCATTTGGGTAGAGGAAAGTAATCTATATCTTCTAAGGACAATAATATTTTAAATTCTCTTTGAAAATGATCTTACTGAATTGTTGAAATTCTAAAAAACAACACCATAAAGGCTAATATAAAATGAAATCTTTAAGGCTGAGTGCAGTGGCTCATACCTGTAATCCCAGAACTTTGGGAGGCTGAGGCAGGCAGATCACCTGAGATCAGGAGTTTGAGACCAGCCTGGCCAACATAGTGAAACCCCATCTCTACTAAACACAGAATTAGCTGGGCATGGTGATGGGCGTCTGTAATCTCAGCTACTCAGGAGACTGAGGCAGGAGAATCGCTTGAACCTAGGAGGTGGAGGTTGCAGTGAGCTGAGATGGCGCCATTGCACTCCAGCCTGGGCAACAGAGCAAGACTGCGTCTCCCCCAAAAAATTAATTAATTAAAAAAAAATCTTTAACTAAATTGCTAAATAGAGTGGGCAGCCTCTACAATGGCTCCTAATGAACCTCACCTTTGCATACACGCTTTTGCTCTTGTTTAATCCCCTCCCCTCAAGTGTGAGCTAGACCCACCTAGTGACTTGCTTCTAACAAAAAGAACATGGTGAAAGCAATGGATTGTCACTTTCAAGATTAGGTTACAAAAAGATTCTGATTCTGATTTTTCTCCTGTTATCTGGTCTCTCTGTCTGTCTCTCTCTGTCTGTCTCTCTCTCTCTGTCTCTCTCTCCCATCCCTTTTACTCTGGGTGAAGCAAGCTTCCATGCTGTGAATAACCCTGTGGAAAGACCCGCAAAGAACTGGAGTCTGTGGCCAATCGTGAGTTTGGCTCTGAGGCCTGCTGACAGCCTCGTGAATGAGCTTGGGAGCACTGTCCTCTATGAAGCCTCGAGAGGACTGCAGCCCTGGGCCAACACCTTGATATCAGTCCCTCTTGTGAGAGATCCTGTATTTCTTTAGGCTTATGAAGAGTCTCAGACACCCAGGTTAACTGCAACTGCATCCTGATCCCTGCAAGACAAGAGCCTTGAAATGCATGTCTGCTGCTTTCATCCCCTATGTTTGGGGGTTATTTGTTACATAGCAATAGATAGCTACTATACTGAGTACTGGTAATACAAGGTATTCGGCTTTATGTAAGGACTCTGGCTTCAAGAGTGTTTGCGCTCTCTTAAACCTTTGTTCATACTTGAAGGAAAAGTCAGTGACTCTGACCCAAGATGTCTCTCCCTAAGCCTCCTAGCTTCACGGCTGACAGACAGAGCATCTCTGGGTTAAACACCTTCACTTTCCTCGTCTTTAAAAAAGGTCTAATCGTTTCTACCCTACTTTTCAGAGTTACATGAGTAGAAGTAATACATGTAAAACCACTTTCAGCAAGTGAAGTGCCGCACACACATGAAATCTTTCATTTTTAGCAGCTAGTCCTGGCCCCATTGCCATTTTCTGTTCTTTTTTTCTAAATACATCCATCTCTGGTACAATCCCAATTGTGCCGTGTCGTGTTTAGCCTGAGAAATACGACCAATTGAAACTGTACACAACCTGGCAAGGCTAAACGCAGCATTGGGTTGCTACTGAAATGCAGTGAGTGTGTTTTCAAAGCGTGTTTCCCTCCTCTAGGGAGTCGGCTGTCAGAGGACATCCTGCCCTGTGGAGATGAGCACTTCCTCCCGGGAATCAGGGTCCAGCCAAGGTTGAGGTCTTTCCTGGTGTTACTCATCTAATTGAAGCCTCTTTTCTGTTAAGCAGACAAAGAAAGTGTCTCGTGACTTCCTGCCTCCTATTCTCCGGGGTGTCATCCTTGTAAGGAAATACTGACTTTAGAGAGGAAACGTGTTTGCGAAAATAGAAAAAAAATAATTAAATCGTGTAAATCAAATAAGATGTATGCGGTTTTTAAAGAAACTAAAGAATCAACTGAACCAAATCTCAATCCAATCCTATGAATATCTGACTTACCTCAGTGAATTAACACAATTTATCAAACAATAGGTATCCAAAATGTTTCTGTGGTGTTTAGGCACTTTTCTGCATTTTGTGAAATGACTACAGTGAATTTGTAATACTTTGGTGATCAAAAATGGAGAGGAATCAATTAGAAAAGCCTTCAGTGAACAGTACCGAGAGTATTTTCTTATTTTTGCTAAAAGAAATGCAAAAATAATCAGCTTGAAATGGATGCGTGGGAAGGAGTAGGATGGGAGGTGGGGATGGAAATGAGCCTTCTCAGAGTACAACTTTTTATACCATTTTGATTTTTGAAACATATAAATGTTTTACATATTCAAGAAACAAAATTAAATTCAAATGGGTTTTTCAAATTCTAAAATGGAATGCAAACAGAAGCAAGTAAGCATAAATATATATATATATATCAAATTTAAGAAGTAACCACAAAGAGAATAAAAAGTATTTCAAGTAACTTTTAATTTTAAAAATCTTTTGATTCTAGCTAACTAAACTTACTTTTCTTTCTTCTTCCCTTTTTTTGCAGAGGTGGGATTTTGCTATGTTGCCCAGGCTGGTCTGGAGCTCCTGGCCTCAAGTGGTCCTCCCACCTTGGCCTCCCAAAGTGCTGGGATTATAGGCACAAGCCTCTGTGCTCAGCCCTCAACTTACTCATTTCTGACTGTCATCTATAATGGGATATATGCTAAGGCCAAAAAGAATGGCAAATAAATTTGAAGCTTGACTTACTAGTTTTGTTGACAGCAGTGATGTTGGTATTTGTCACGGTTCACTTTACAGGTCAACTTCACCAGGCCATGCGGTGCCCAGACATTTAGTCACACACTCTCGGTGGGATTGTTTCTAGGTGAGATTGACATGTGAGTTGGTAGAATGAATAAAAGCAGACTGCCCTCCCTCCTATGGGCGGGGCTCATCCAATCAGCTGAAGGCCTAAGTGGAACAAAAAGACTGACTCTCCCGTGAATCAAAGACTCCTCCTGCCTGACTGTGTTCGAGTTGGGAAACCATTCCTTTCCCTACATTCAGACTTAAACTGAAACATCGGTTCTGTCAGGGTCTCAAGCCTGCTGGCCTTTGGCCTGGCTCTCCTGGGTCTTGCTGGCTGCAGATCTTGGGATTTGTCAGCCTCCGTAATTGCATGAGCCAATTCTTTAAAGTAACTCTTTGTTTACCATGTATAAAGATATATTATACATACGTTTATTGCATATATATATATGTTTATTTATATATGTTTATATTTTTACATATAAACGTTATATATGTTTGTTTGTTTTGAAACGGAGTCTTGCCCTGTCCCCTAGGCTGCAGTGCCGTGGTGTGATCTCAGTTCACTGCAACCTCCACCTCCTGGGTTCAAGCGAGTCTTGTGCCTCAGCCTCCTAAGTAGCTGGGATTGCAGGCATGTGCCACCACTCCTGGCTAATTTTTGTACTTTTAGTAGAGATGAGGTTTCACCATGTTGCCCAGGCTGGTCTCAAACTACTGGGCCTAAGTGATCCACCCACCTCAGCCTCCCAAAATGCCACAGTTACAGGCATGAGCCACCACGCCTGGCTGATAAACATTATATACATGTGTATAGATACACATATAAAAACACATACAAATGCTTCTGGTTCTGTTTCTGTGGAAAACCCAAAGACATTATTATAATTCTAAAACAGTTCTATTTTTATTTTGGATAAAGCAAATAAGGAACCATAATAATCTACTTAGGAAGCAAGGTTCTCTCTGTAAAAGAAAAGAGATAAAAATACAAAATAAAGGAAGATGAGAGAAGCCCTATACCATGACATTTGTGCAGGAAATGTCATTAAGAACTCATGATCATGTTGAAAACACATCTCCCAGCTTTGCTCACTGAAATGGCCAGAACACAACCAGTGCCCAGATTTTGGCTTCTAAGTGTCATTCCAACTAAAAGGAACCAAGGCTCCCTGAAGAAATGGCTGACTTTAGTTCTGGGGCAGAGAAAGCACAAGATGAGCCTGAGATGATTTGTGCCAGAAAGAGGGTGGCGGGGGGGAGGGGGAGAGGGAGAGAGAAAGAGAAATAAAGGTGGAAGGAGAAAGGAAGCTCCTCTGTTACAGAATTCCAGCTAATAAATGTAGAAAAGAGTCTCAGATTCAAAAAATCATTTTGCAGCTCTCAATATAATAATTGATTCAGGCAGAGATCTTCAAGGATGCTTTAACAGCTGGACACAATATTGTTAGTGACGAGGTATATATACAGTCTCAAAGTATCCCCCCTACAGATAATTTGACAGTTGAAAACAACAGCAAACTGCTTCTATACAATGGAGGGGTCTGGTGGTCACAGTCTTAGCCAAAACAGCAAACTTGCATCACAAATATTAGGACAACCTAATAGCAGGTGCTTCTTGATGTGATGAAACCACAAGTCCTCAAGGTCACTTCTGTAATGTTCTTACCAATGTTCTTTAAGCTGAATCTAATCAAACATTTAGACTTCAAGTACTCTTACAGCAAAAAAACAGGAGCTACCAGGGACATGGTAAACACCACCACAAAGAGACAACCAGATCAATCTGGAAGGCAGAATATGGCACAAGACCATTGGTCTGAACTCTTCAAAAAATGCATCCCAAAAGATTTAAAAGCATGTGGACTGTTCCATTATAAAGAAATTAAAGGGTAGTAACAGTCACGTGCAATGCTTGAACTTTAATAGGATCCTGAATTGCACAAAGGAATATATATTGCATGAGAAGATAGAATGAAATCATTCAGTTTATTTATTTATTTAATTTTTGAGATGGAGTCTCACTGTGTTGCCCAGGCCAGAGTGCAGTGGTACAATCTTGGCTTACTGCAACCTCTGCCTCCTGGGCTGAAGCAGTTCTCCTACCTCAGCCTCCTGAGTAGCTGGGGCTACAGGCACGTGACACCATGCCCAGCTAATTTTTTATATTTTTAGTAGAGACGGGGTTTCACCATGCTGGCCAGGCTGGTCTCGAACTCCTTACCTCAGGTGATCGACCGGCCTCAGCCTCCCAAAGTGCTGGGATTACAGGCATGAGCCACCACACCTGGCCGAAGTTGTTCATTTTATTAAGTATGACAATGATACCACAATTAGGTAGGAAACCATTCTAATTTAAGGAGATGAACGCTGAAGTATTTAGAGGTGAACTGTTCTGATGATTACAATTTATTTTCAAACAATTAAGCAAAAAGAAGTGGATATATGTATAAAAGTATACAGAAAAAAAGAGGGAGGGAGTAGTAGGGGGAGAGGAACAGAAAGAGAAAGGGAGAGAGGGGAGGGGGAAAGACAGAGCGGTGCACCCAAGCGTATACTGGAGGGAGAACAAGCAAATGGGGCAAAATTGGTGACTCCGGTCCAAAAGTGTAAGAACTTCACTTTATGATTTTTTCCTTTTTTTTTTCTGCACGTTTGAATATTTTCAAAATGAGAAATTGGGAGGAAGATCCTGATGATAATACTTGGGGAAAATGGAGTGAGGCTGCTGCAGGAAAGGTAATGATGAACCCGCGCTCTCAGATAAGAATAGTAACTTCCCCCACAGCTGGGGAGGAGCACAGCTGTCAGTCAGGGATCACCCTGTGAGGCTGTGTGCGGCACTAACGTGAAATGGCAAACCTAATCCACGTGCCCCGGGCCACTGCTACAAAAGCAATGGGCACTCTTCCTGGGCAGCCTCATGTTCCAGGGAGCCAAAGCTTGCAGCATGAGAGGGTCTCCTTCTGGAACAAGGGTCAAGGAGGGAAGTCAAGTCCAGGCTTGGCTTTGAGAGATCACTCGTCAGTTACACAAACGGGACGAGAAAGCAGCAAAGTGAGTGGCAGAAAGGAATGTGCAGCTGAAGGAAGAAACGTGGGCTCCGAGCTGGAAGCTTAATATAACTTTATACATAACAGCAATGTTTCCCAATTTCCGGGAGATATTTTGGCTCTTGTTGTTAACAGAGGACTTTCTGTGACCTCTCAGTGTGTTTCAGTTCTTTCACCTGCCTCTACCCTCTCTGCCCGCAACGTGCTCGATGATTTCCAAGACCTCTGCTCCCTCTCCCTCCTCCACAGCACTAAAACAAATCCTATGCAGTTATTTTCTTCAATGCCTGCTCAGGGCTTTCAGGCCCAGCCTTCCCTGAAAAACCTCCTTTGTTGCTGTTTTTTGGAGGGGTTTTTTTTGTTGTTGTTGTTTGCTTGTTTTTGTTTTGTTTTGTTTTTGAGACGGAATCAATCTTGGCTCACTGCAACCTCCGCCTCCCAGGTTCAAGTGATTCTCCTGCCTCAGCCTCCTGGGTAGCTGGGATTATAGGTGCGTGCCACCACACCCAGATGATTTTTTTGTATTTCTAGTAGAGATGGGGTTTCACCATGTTGGCCAGGCTGGTTTCTAACACCTGACCTTCTGATCCACCTGCCTCTGTCTCCCAAAGTGCTAGGATTACATCATGAAGCTACTGGGGTTTTGAAAGAACCACATGTAAACCTAGAGATTCCCAACTGGGCACAAAGAATTATGGTTTCACGGTGTGAAATAGAATCATATATTTTTCAGGTTCTCTATTCAATTGACTATTTTTAATTTACTACAAGCAAAAACCTCATCCATGTTCAAAGGGTGTGGTCAAAGCTAACTGGTTTAAAATACACACAGAGGGTGGCACTCATCTTTTGGGTAGGAATCTATTTGTATTTCCTATGCTCAGCTGTGCCACAAGGGGTAGGTTCAGACGAGCTGATGCCGCCTGAGCAGTCATAAAAGAGAAGAGACCAGAAGCAGAGCACCTCTCAGAAAGCCCCGCTGCTCCACTGCCTCCGTGAAATCTGTTGAATATCGCTTGTGGCTTTCCACAAACTAATTGCCTTGAAAAATCAGGTTATGAATGTTATTGAGTCCAGGGATAAGACTGTTGCTTTTGTTAATCCAACAAGTCCCTTTCTCCATAAAACATCCGTGTGCCCGATGAGTACTCAATATATTTACACTTAATACCGGCTAAAACAATGTACGCTCCTTTTTGTACTTGGAACGTGGTTTTGCCGGATGGCATCACAAGCTGGCTACATCTGCTTTCCGTTCCACCCTGGCTGCTGAGATGTTCAGAGCCAAATTTGAAGGCCACCTCTACCAACGCAATCAAAGCCTTATGACTTGCATTTGGATTACTATTCTTATTTTTGCATCCTCATAATTTCTTTTTTGTCGTTGTTTCTTTGTTCGTTTGTTTTTTGAGACAGAGTCTTACTCTGTCCGCAGGCTGGAGTGCAGTGGCGCGATCTCGGCTCACTGCAACCTCTGCCTCCCGGGTTCGAGCGATTCTCCTGCCTCAGTGACTCGTGATTTCTTCTTACCTTGGTTCTAGCTCTGTAAATTGCCTGGAATCCTCTTTGAATGAGGAGGTGTATAAGGGATGGGAAAACACAAGTTGAGCATAAAACACAGGAGAGATTGCTCAGGCTCCCATTGCCCTCAGTTTGTATAATCATCAGGGGACCGTGGGACACTCTTTTTCCCTATTCAGGAACAATAAGATGCACACCAGCAAGCCTGAGCCATAATCCTATATAAGAGAAGCACAGGTATGGAGACCAGCTCTCTATAAATGCAAAAATATTCTGCAGCAACTTTCCTCATTGCTGTTGGGGAAAGCCAATAAACGAAGCAGCCATTGTGGCATTTTATGATGCACAGACTACATCAAGGAACAAGCTGGTGCCGCAGAACATTCCCTGCCGAAGGTATCAGACACACAGACATTTCCATAATGCACAGACTGCACCTGGAGACACTTGAGAGAAACAGGAACCGGGCCAGACACTTGATAGACACTTACTCTGCAATCTCCATGTGACAACTCTGTAATGAAGCCATCTTATTCCATTTCACACACAAAGAAACTGAGCTTCAAAGGAAATGAATTGTCCAAGGTCAAGTAACTGCAAGAAAATGGCAAAGCAAGAGTTAAAATCAAGGTATAGTCCAGGCATGGTAGCTCATGCCTGTAATCCCAGCACTTTGGAGGCTTATGTGGAAGGCTAGGAGTTTGAGACCAGCCTGGGCAACATAGGAAGACCCCATCTCTACAAAAAGTGAAAGAAAAAATAATGCTGGGTGTGGTGGCATATGTCTATACTTCCTGCTATTGACTACTCAGGAGACTGAGGCAGGAGGATCACTTCAGCCCAGGAATATGAGGCTGCAGTGAGCTGTGATCATACCACTGCACTCCAGCCTGGGTGACAGAGTAAGACCCTGTCTCTAAAAACAACAAGATCAAACAAAACAGCAGTAATAGGCCAGGCGCAGTGCCTCACGCCTATAACCCCAGCACTTCGGAAGACTGAGGCAGGCAGATCCCCTGAGGTCGGGAGTTCAAGACCAGCCTGAACAATTTGGAGAAACCCTGTCTCTACTAAAAAATACAAAATTAGCCAGGCGTGGTGGCACATGCCTGTAATCCCAGCTACTCGGGAGGCTGAGGCAGGAGGCGGAGGTTGAGGTGAGCCGAGATCACACCATTGCACTCCAGCCTGGGCGGCAAGAGTGAAACTGTCTCAAAGAAAACAGCAGCAATAAAAGACACAGTGCATCTGATTTCAAAGTCCTGACTCACTGCCGTATGCCTAAAGCTCCCATTCAATGCCTATCCTTGCCCATTTCCCCCAAGTCACATGTATGAATGTCATTTTCCCTTTGAAACAGCCTCCTCCTGACGAGGCTGCTACATGAAGTCTATAAAGCATTTCAATTCTCTGGAGTAAGCGAATCTTAAAAACACAAAGCCATGTGGAATGAGGCCAAGGAACCACTGGATAGCTGCCCAGGTTGATTTTGGGTCCCTGTGAGAATTGGGAAGCAAATGTCAAAGAACAGATCCTGCCCTCCGGCACCCATGGATGTCACAAAAAATTCATGGAAGCTCCTAGAGAAATCCCTCCACCTGTGTAAGACTTTTGTAACCCTAATATGTAAGTGCTGCACTGCGGCTGGCCACTATGATGGCCACAGTGCGAATGCCAGTGCCCTACACTGTTCAGCTCCAAGGTCCCTCACCTCCTACCTCCCTCCTACCTGGGCAGCTGCTATTCCCAGCCAGGGCTGCTGACACTTTGGGAACTGCCCTGAGCAGTGGATGCAACACACTCTGAGCTCCCCTGCAGACCCCTCGGCAAACCTGCTTCAAAGCTGGTGCCTGTCACATCTCATGTCCCTCGGAGCTATCTCAGATGGCGTGTCCTAAAATATCTTCCCCTCCAAAGAGAATGTTTGTGCTCCTCTTTTTCCAGTAAATTTCCAATCCTTTCCTCCTTCTTGTGACTCCTCCTGCTTCCATGCTGATATTACTAGCGCTGATCTCAGTTCCTCATCTGTGCCACGCTGTCTCCCATCACCCAGCCTTTGTGTGGGCCATTCTCTCTGCCTGGGACACCAGAACACACGCCTGTCAAATAATTTGGACGTCTGTCCCCTCCAAATCTCATGTTGCAATGTGACCTCCAGGCCGGACATGGTGGCTCACACCTGCAATCCCAGCACTTTGGGAGGTTGAGGCAGGCGCATCACCTAAAGTCAGGAGTTCTAAGACCAGCCTGGCCAACATGGTGAAACCCCATCTCTACTAAAGATACAAAAATTAGCCGGGTGTAATAGCACATGCCTGTAGTCCCAGCTACTCAGGAGGCTGAGGCAGGAGAACTACTTGAATCAGGAGGCAGAGGTTACAGTGAGCCGAGATCGTGCCATTGCACTCCAGCCTGGGCAACAGAGTGAGATTCCATCTTGGAAAAAAAAAAAAGAAACAAGAAAGAAAAAAAGAGATATAACCTCCAATGTTGGTGGCATGGTTGAAGTCTCTTTTGTCGAAGCATATGAAAATGGTCAGTTTCTTCCCAAAAGAAAGTGGAAACATAGTTTGAATACAGAAATATAACCCAGATCATCCTAATGGCAGCTCCCCAAACCCCAAGTGGCCCTCAGACCCACCTTGACTGTTACTGGGTAGTAATTTTTTTTTTCAGATGGAGTTTTGCTCTGTCTTTCAGGCTGCAGTGCAATGGCACAATCTCAGTTAACTACAACCTCCACCTCCTGGGTTCAAGCAATTCTCCTGCCTCCGCCTCCCAACTAGGTGGGATTGTAGGTGCACACCACCAGGCCTGGCTAATTTTTATATTATTAGTAGAAGCGGGGTTCCACCATGTTGGCCAGGCTGGTCTTGAACTCCTGACCTCAGGTGATCTGCCCGCCTCGGCCTCCCAAAGTGCTGGGATTAAAGATGTGAGCCAACCCACCCGATCACGGTTAGTAGTTTTTTAGATTGATAAGACATGGGCCAGAATTGAAGCCAAGTTCAGACAACCCAAGTGTGAAGATCCCCCTCGGCTCTCATGTCGGTCACTTTCATGGTGGAAAAGGGTATTCGTCCCTCCTGGGAGATGCCACTGTTAGTGCAGCACGTGCACCCCTTGACTGTGGCTTGGCACAGGGATAGACGATCAATCATTGTCTTATGGGTGAGTGAGTGATCCTCTTAAAGAATGAAGGTCCAACTCAGACTGATGCTGTCATAGTGGTAATCATAAAGTGTCCACAGATTTCTGCAGTTCTTCACAGTTTAAAAAGTACTTTCTCCCAGCACTTTGGGAGGCCGAGGCAGGTAGATCACCTGAAGCCAGGAGTCCAAAACCAGGCTGACCAACATGGTGAAACCCCATCTCTACTAAATACAAAAAAAAAGCTCTCCGGGACTAACCTCGAAGCTATTCCACACTTTCTCTTAATTAAATGAATAAATGTTGGGATGGGTGCAGTGGCTCATATCTGTGATCCCAGCACTTTTTTGTTTTGAGTCAGAATCTTGCTCTGTCACCAGGCTGGAGTGCAGTGGCACGATCTTGGTTCACTGCAACCTCTGCCTCCCAGGTTCAAGTGATTCTCCTGCCTCAGCCTCCCAAGTAGTTGGGATTACGGGTATGCACCACTATGCCTGGCTAATTTTTGTATTTTTCAGTAGATACAGGGTTTCACCATGTTGGCCAGAAAGGTCTCTATCTCTTGACCTTGTGATCTGCCTGCCTCAGCCTCCCAAAGTGCTAGGATTACAGGTATAAGCCACCACGCCTGGCCAATCCCAGCACTTTGGGAGGCTGAGGCAGGAGGATGGCTTGTGGCCAGGAATTCGAGACCAACCCTGGCAGCATAGTGAGATCTTGTCTCTACAAAAAAAGTTTAAAAATTAGCCGGGTGTGGTGGTTCACACCTGTTGTTCCAGGTACTCAGGAGGCTGAGATGGGAAGATTGCTTGAGCCCAGAAATTTGAGGCTGCAGGGAGTTGTGACTGCATCACTGCCCTGCAGCCTGGGCAACAGACTAAGACTCTGTCTCAAATAAACAATAAATAAATAATACATGTTAATTTAACGTAATATGACAAATAACAGCAGACTGAAATACCATCTCCCGGTGCCTGTCATCCTCAGAGTGGGCTGGCATGGAACACATTCGTTATGGGCCGAGTGCAGTGGCTCATGCCTGTAATCCCAGCACTTTGGGAAGGCAAGGCAGGCTGATCACTTGAGGTTAGGAAATTAAGACCACCCTGGCCAATGTGGCGAAACCCTGTCTCTACTAAATTTACAAAAATTAGCTGGGCATGGTGATGGGCACCTGTAATCCCAGCTACTCAGGAGGCTGAAGCAGGAGTATCACTTGAACTCTGGAGGCAGAGGTTGTAGTGAGCTGAGATTGCACCACTGCACTCCGGCCTGGGCGACAGAGCGAGACTCCATCTCAAAAAAAAAAAAAAAGAAAAAAAGAAAAGAATGTAAAAAAGAAAGACATTTATCATGGGAAGTGGCACTGGTGTGACCTGAGGAACGGAAGCTTCAGCCAGTCTCTCAGAGCAGGAGCGAATGGGCTATTCCCCCTTCTCCATTGGGGAATTGCTCAGAAACAACAAGCAGAACAAGAAACAGAAACACAACTGGAAGTCAGCTGTCCCCTGAAGCCCGGTGGTGAGGAAGGGCTACCGAAAGAGGGGCAAGAAGGTCCAAGGGGCCGGCCGTGAGGGTGCAGCTGAGTCCTCCAGGTTCAGAGACTCCCTACCCAAGGAGCACACACATCCATCTCACGTCTGAGAAAACACGGACAGGTGTTGGACCAGGGCTGGGGCCTTCGTTGAAATCTTGAGACCCAAAAAAGGCAGCACAGGATGGGGAAAGGTACGGACAAGGCCTGATTCCAGGACATGGTGGGGAAATGTTTACAGGAACTCACAGGCTCTGGTAAAAGGATTCCTGCTAGCCTTGAACATAATTCAAATCGTCCCAGAAGTGTTAATAGCTGGCCCAGGAAGAACTCTCCTCATGCAAAGATGAGAAATAACTGAGAAAGAACCCACTCAGCAACTGATGCTGGACAATCGGGTCCCAGCTCCTCTGATATTGACCGTGACTCACTGTTCTGGCCACAGGGTCCTCTGGTGGCCCTAGATGAGGCCCTGCCCCAGTCTTGCTCTTGACCTGTCAGGAAGTGATGCAGGGAGCACTTTGCACTCCCAGAAGGCTGTGGCCTGGAGCCAAGGGGAGGAAATCCACCTCTGCAAGAGGAATCTAGGACGTAAGATGTGTTTCAACCCATCCCTGGAACCACTCACCTCTCAACTTATTGTTACATCGAATAAAGGCTAAGTTTTTTAATAGGTATTTTCAGCTACTTGCAGCCAAAAGCATAATAATGAAAAGTAGTATAGAATGTGCCATTTGTGAAATATAAACAGATAAACTAACAAATAAATAATGCAAACGCATATGCTTACACACGCATAAACTATAGAACCATAAATAAGAAACTAGGAGAAATGATGCTTTGGGGGAAGAAAACAGCCTCATGGGGATAAGGTGAAAGCAGGCCCTTTTGTCCACTTTGGAATTTTTTTTAATTTTTGTTTATTTATTTTTTTGAGACAGGGTCTTGTATTTTGCAGGCTGGAGCACCGTGGTGTGATCGTGGTTCACTGCAGCCTCGAACTCCTGGGCTTAAACGATCCTCCTACCTCAGCCTCCCAAGTAGCTGCAAGTACAGGTGCACCATGATGCCCTGCTGACTTTTTTTAATTTTTGTAGAGATGGGGGTCTCACTATGTTCCTGAGGTTGGCCTTGAACTCCTAGGCTCAAGTGATCCTCCCGCCTCAGCCTCCCAAAGTGCTGGGACTACAGGTGTGAGCCACAGTGCCCAGCACTTTGGAGATGTTTTTCCTCTGGATATACTACCTAGTCAAAATAAGCATATATATTTTTGAAATCAGGAGATTCTCATTGCAAATAATTGCTGCTTCACTCTCAGGGTTCCAGGCTATAAACAGGCTGACCTACCTTGGGCAAGGCATCCACGTCTCCAGTCTTTGACTTTTCAGCCTCTCCCATTTGCCCTCCATTTCCGCACGTGGTGCTGACCACCAGACTCTGCCCCAGCTCCTCTGATATTAGCTGCAATTCCTGGTCCTCAGGGAACTCCAGGCAAGGCCTTGCCTTCAGGACCTCTGGTTGGTGCTGGCCTATCTCCACCAGCTTTGCTCGAGGCCTCTCCGGAAGCAAATCTGACCCTGGGTGTATGTTCCTCATTCAGAAGACTGTGACCCCAAGTTGAGTAAACATGTGCCCAGCAATCCCAGGGGACACTACAGGCAGGACTGAGTGCATTGAGGGGCGCGTGGACTGTGAATCTGAAATGAGCTGCTGATGGAAACGAGAAAGTCTTTGCAAGTCAGCTGGCAGCTCCTGAGATGATTTTCTCCCTGAGTAGATGGAGAAGACATGAACTTTTGGTGAGAAAAACAGTGCCCAGCACAAGCACTAAACACAAGGACGCCCAGAGCAGAAGTTGGCCATTCTGTCCACGACGACCAGGTTGCACATGATTCCAACACACAGACTCGAGACTTGTCTAGGTTGAGGGTGAAGAAACACAGTGGCCTGTGGGCCTGAAGGATTACTCCTGCCTCCCTGAAAAGTGGGGGCGTGGGGAGCTGGGAGCGCATCCTGCGGAGGGGAGGGGGCTTCTGAAGCCACAGGCTGAAAGAGAGCTTGGTTCTCCCCTATGAGGGCTGGGAGACTCACATCTAAAATCTACTTTATAGTTTATATTCTAGGGTAGTAAATTTCTTTCTTCGCTTTTTTTTTCGGGGGGCGTGGTGATACGGGAAGAGAAAAGAGACCAATAACAAGTGATTTGATGCTCTAATAATATTTAACAACCCTTGAATTAGGTGTCTGCACTGTATTGAAAGAAAATATTTGGCTATTGGATTAAAACCTAAAAGCCCTTAGAATAACAATAAATAAAGTACAGTTCTGACAACCCAAAACACCGTGAACGTGTGCCCCAGGAGAGGTCTGCAGGCTTGATCCAGAACTGCAAATGCAAGCTTAAGATCTCTTTGAAGGCTTATGCTTGGTCTTTGAAATTCATCCAGTTTTGCCTTCTACCCATGAATGTTTATTTTAATATGAAAATCATGCTTTTTCTCCTCTAAAAATCACTCAGTCAAACCCAACGCTTTAGGAGGGTGTGGCAGGGGAACACATGGCCCAGTTTCAGATGCCCAGGGATTTGAATCATCAGGTGTCCAGAATCGCCAGGCACATTTAGACAAAGGCTGGTTGGTGATTGGGCTGCCATAGATGGCAAGGGCAGGGAGCACAGGTGCCAGGCAGAGGCTGCGGTGAGCCAAGATCATGCCATTACACTTCAGCCTGGGCAACAAGAACAAAACTCCATCAAAAAAACAAGCAAACAAACAAAAAACCCTGAACTACAGGTATAACTGAGTACCCCCATTTCTCCAAGAGAAAGAGAATGATTTATTTCATTACTTTTTTCTTCTTTTCCCTTTCCTCCTTTTTCTGTGTTCCCCACTTCCCACTTAGCTCTTTAGAAATGCAATTAAAACTTCCACCTGCCAGACACTCCCTACATGGCCAGATGATCTAACTACCTGTGTACTTTGAAGCTCCAGAGCCACAGCTCTCTCCCACCAGGAGATCACCTCAACAGACAACACGCAATTTGCAACCTAAAGGAGCATGATGGAACTTGCTCCCACCTGGAGAGAATCTCAAGACAACAGCCACCTTACAACCTAGCTCTGCCCGTGATGGTACCCGCTGGACCACCCAGTAGATAAGGCAACAAAGTAAGTCGGTAGGCCCTGCACCTGCTGGCTCCCTCTCGCACGCTGCTCAGACCAGGTTCCCAACTAAAAGCTCTGCTTTCTGTCCCCAGAGGGAAGCAGTCCCCTTAAAGGCAGGAGCCTGTACATCTTCCCCTAAGCTAAGCCTTAAAATAAAGTCACTTTATACCAGACCTCACCCCTGTTAATTCCACTCTGCAAGCAGCAAGTAACTGAGCCTGCATTTCAGTTACACAAGGAAGTCTGGGAAAGGAGGTCTAGCTGTTTATTCAGGAAGGGAAACCTAGATTTTACAGAGTGGCATTTTTTTCACAGCACCTGAGGCCAGGAAATGACATGAAGTTGTGCTCATTCATTTCAGATAGATGAAATAATGAGATAGCTGCCACACCATTCACCAGTACATTTCTGGGTAATCCTAGGCCCACTTCCATACTTTAATAACATAAAAGACCTCCTGCTCCCAGTCAGTGAGCTATTGGAAAACTGACTGCATCAGTTATTTATTTCTGAGCATCAGTTTTTCCCAAAGCTTGATTTGATTCTGTTAATTCCAGGCTCTCTGTAATGAAATTAATAAAAATACTTGTCACTCTAAGGAACTTACTAGGTACATTGACTAAGAGGTCTGGAGACCTGTATTTTTTTTCCTTTAACTATCTCTTTCTTCTTAAAACTATCTTCCATTTCAACCTTTTAACCTAGAGTTCAAGGAGCTTCCATGGCACTAATTTAAAATAGAGTCTCGCTCTGTCGCCAGGCTGGAGTGCAGTGGCACGATCTCGGCTCACTGCAGCCTCTGCCTCCGGGGTTCAAGTGATTCTCCTGCCTCAGCCTCCCGAGTAGCTGGGACTACAGGCATGTGCCACCATGACCAGCTAAGTTTTGTATTTTTAGTAGAGATGGGGTTTCACCATGTTGACCAGGCTGGTATCAAACTCCTGACCTCAGGTGATCCGCCTGCCTCAACCTTCCAAAGTGCTGGGATTACAGGTGTGAGCCACCACACCCAGCCAACATATGACCTTTTCTCACACTAAGTTTGATCTACAGCAAATGGAGTTCGTTGTTTTGCAAGCTCGAATAGTCATTATTTACAACATATAAAACCAGTATTACATCTATGACAGATCTTCCTCCTAAGTGAGACACCTTACACTCAAATTTAGAACTAATTTTCTGGTTGCTTTGGACTAGAAAGTGAACATTCCAGATATAGTTTGGATGTTTGTCTCATCCAGATGTTCAAATGTGACCTCCAACGGTGGCGGTGGGGCCTCATGGGGAGTGTTTGCAACATGAGGATGGATCCCTCATGAATGGCTTAGTGCCCTCCTCATGGTAATGAGTGAGTTCTCCCTCTGTTAATTCACATGAGAGCTGGTTGTTAAAAAGAGCCTGAGCCTCTTTCTCTGTCTTTCTCGCTCTCTCACCATGTGACACACTGACTCTCTTTCCCTTCCACCATGATTAGAAGCTTCCTGAGGCTTCACCAGAAGCTGAGTAGATGCTGGTGCCATGCTTATACAGCCTGCAGAACCACAAGCCAAATAAACCTCTTTTCTGTGTAAATTACTTAGACTCTGGTGTTCCTTTATAAGAAAGCAAAACAGACTAACACAGTCCCCTACCTGCGTCTCTCAGCCAGTATCACACACAAGGCAGATTATATAATTTCACTTTATCAAGGCCAAGAGCCACCTTGGATTTGTACCATTTCCTCCCAGGCCTTCTATTTCCAGAAGGTTGGGGCTCATTTCAAAGCACTGGGGCTCAGATAGGTCTGTCTGCCATTGCTTTATCTTTCCTCTTAGCAACTTGGTGGCACCACATCAAGTCTCTGTACAGTATGTCCTGAGCTGTGCCTTTGAACCTTCTCCCAAGGCTACCACATTGCAAAACTCCAGCGAGAGTGTGCTCTCTGTGTGACATGAAGACCCTCCATTCATGATAAGTATTCAGGAAGACTGCATCTGAATTCAGGTTTGCGAGTCTTTGGGGAGAATGCCTAGGTGGTTCTTGAAGCTCCAGTTCTGTTCTACAGGAAATATTATGTCAGCTGCAATTGAACCAAAAGAGGGGAAATTCCATTTTTAAAGAGATGGTTTGAAAACCAAACCATTACAAACATCTGGTAATATGGGATAATGTAGGATAAACATGATTTTAAATGCAGCTTAAAGAGCGAGCTGAATGCCAGAGCCATGAGCGAGTAAGCTGACACTGTGACTGCCCAGAAATAATCAGCCTCAGTAACCTTGGGGCTTGGGTTTTAGCATCCCTGCTAAGACAGAACGCACAGTTTTCGTCTCACACAAGTAAAGACTCCTACAGCAAGTAGGAACACTTAAAGAACAACAATCTCAATAAAAGATTAGACTAGATAAATATCCATGTAATACACAGTGGCATTACGAGAGAGCTTTTGTGTTACTTACTGCACTGAGAGTCAGAAAAAAAAGTCCTTCCTGGAAATTTATAGCGGCACTTCATTCTAATTTGGGTTCAAATTCACACTATCAGCATGGTTCACGAAAAGCCAAGAGAAGAATATGAAAATGGTTCCAGCCAATAAAAACCCCCAGGGGACCAAACTCAAGCTGCGCAAGATTTTCACAGAGGATGAGCTCACAATCAAAACCTCTAAAATGCTGAGGAAATAATCCACCATGATTAAGAACCAGCAGACATAATAAATGATAGTATTAGAACCCAAGGACTTCAGAAAATTGGGTAATCTTATAGATTATAAACTAAGAGTATTTGACATGATTAATGTCAGAAAGAAACAAAATCAAAACATAAGGAAATAATAGAACATTATCAAAAACAAAATCAGGTAAAAACAAGAAATAAACAAAAATTTAAAAATAAAAATAAAAATCTAGCCACACAGGGCATTTCATGCCTGCAATCCCAGAGCTTTAGGAAGCCAAGGTAGGAAGATCACTTGAGGCCAGGAGTTAAGACCAGCCTAAGCAACATAGTAAGTCCTCGTCTCTAAATAATTTTTTTTTAATTAGCATAGTGGCATGCACCTGTAGTCTCAGTTACTTGGGGATCTGAGGGAAAAGGATTGCTTGAGCGCAGGAATTAAACACTGCAGTGAGTGGCTGGGTGCGGTGGCTCATGCCTATAATCCCAACACTTTGGGAGACTGAGATCACTCGAATTCAAAAGTTTGAGACCAGCCTGGGCAACATGGTGAAATCCCATCTCTACTAAAAATACAAAAACCTAGCCAGGTGTGGTGATGTGCACCTGTAGTCCCAACTACCTGAAAGGCGGAGATGGAAAACTGGCTTAAGCCCAGGAGGTAGAGGTTAGAGTGAGCCAGGATCACACTACTGTAGGTACTCCAACCTGGGCACTAGAGCCAGACCTTGTACCAAAAAAAAAAAAAAAAAAAGAAAGAAAGAAAAGAAAAATGAAAGACTGCAGTGCACAATGATTGTGCCACTGCACTCCAGCCTTGGTGACAGAGTAAGACTCTATCTCTAAAACAAAACAAAACAAAAACAAATTGAGTAATTGAAATGAAAAACTCAGCAGCTAGGTTTCACCTGATTAGACACAGCTGATTAGAGAATCAGTGAACTGGAAAGTAAATTTGAAGAAATCATACAACATGCAGTACACAGATCAAAAGATGCAAAAACACTCAGAATATGTAAATCCATAGAGAAATAAAGCAAATTGCTGGTTGTCAGGGTCTGGGGGAACAGGAGAATGGAGACCAATTACTTATTGTGTATAAGGTACTAGATAGAGGTGGTAGTTACATAACATTGTGACTGTACTAAATTTCACTTTAAAATGGTTAATTTTATGTGAATTTTTACATCAATAAAAATACATTTTTAAGAAACAGATATTCAGATAGAATGAAAATATCCAAACACATCTAATAGAAGTTGCAGAAAGAGAATTAAGAGAATAAGAAGAGCCAGTATTTATAGAGAGAATGGCTGTATATTTTCCAGAATTTATAAAGACATGAATTTGTGGATTCAGGAAGCACAACACACTGTGAGAAAAATAAATAAAACAAGTGCACATCTGAATACCTTAAGATAAAAATGCAAAACACGAGACAAAAAGAAGCTCTTAAAAGTCACTAGAGAGGGCATTCTTTAGGCTGATAGTAAACACATTCTAATAGCAGCAATAAAAACCAAAAGGCATTGGGGTAATACCTTCAGAGTGTTGAAAGAATACAACTCTTAATCTAGATTTTTACATTCATTAAAGACATTGTTCAAGTTTGAGGGAAACTTAAAAATATTTTCAGGACAGGATGGTAGCTCACAACTGTAATTCCAGCACTATGGGAGGCTGAGGCAGGAAGATCACCTGAGGTCAGGAGTTCGAGACCAGCCTGGACAACATGGCAAAACCCCCTACTAAACATACAAAAATTAGGTGGGTGTGGTGGTATGTGCCTGTAATCCCAGCTACTTGGGAGGCTGAAGCAGAAGAATCACTTGAACCCGGGAGGTAGAAGTTGCAGTGAGCTGAGATCGTACCACTGTACTCCAGCATGGGAGACAGAGCAAAACTCCGTCTCAAAAAAAAAAAAAAGAAGAAAAAGAAAAAAGAAAAAATATATGTATTTTCAGACAAACCAAGACTGAGAGCATTTAGCCCGTTAACTCTCACTGAATGAACACTTAAAGGATTTCTTTAAATTCTTTTAATTTCTTTAAATGTTGGAAGAAACAATTAAACTCAGAATAAACAAATATGATGTAAAAGCAATGGTAAGCAATGAAATCGGTAAGCATTCAGAAAAATCTAAACAAGGAACAGCTATATAAGAATGATGACAGTGTTTAGGAATGAGGTACAAAAGCAAAATAAAATATTAGATAACTATGACATGTTTGACTGAGAAGAGTTGGAGGGATAGGGAGTTAAGCATTCCAAGAACTGTGTACCGTGCAAGAGGAAGGCAGAAATAACTACTGAGTAAAGTCGGTGGCTCCCCGTTGTAATTCCAGCACTTTGGGAGGCTGAGGTGGTAGATCACTTGAGGTCAGGAGTTCGAGACCAGCCTAGCCAACATGGCGAAACCCCATCTCTACTAAAAATACAAAAATTTGCCGAGTATTGTGGCACATGTCTGTAATCCCAGTTACTCAAGAGGCTGAGGCATGGGAATCGTTTCAACCCCGGGAGGGGGAGGTTGCAGTGAGCCCAGATTATACTACTGCACTCCAGCCTGGGCGACAGAGTGAGACTCTGTCTTAAAAAACAACAACAACAACAACAAGTAAAGGCTTTGTTAATTCTGGAACAAAGTTAAAAATAGGAAAGTAGCCACAGACGAATAGAAATAGAATAATAGAATATATACCTTCCAAAACAGCAGCCGGGAATTAAGAAAATGTAATCATTCCAGTAGAAAGCAGAAAAGGACAAAATCAGAAGAAAAGGAATGTATGTATATTGTAAACAGAAAACACAAAACAACGTGGTAGAAATAAAGTGTTTACAATAAATATGGGTTATATAAAATATGTTAAAATAGAACTATATATAACATAAATAGATTAAACTTAAACTTATGTGTTCAATTTAATTCAGTTCATGGAAAAGGATGCAACCCACAAAAGATTTAATACAACTGATTATAAACATATGGAAAGAATTCTCTTACTTCTAATTAAAGAAAAAACGAATTCACATACAGATTTTTAAATAACAACCTTTAAAGGAAGCACATTGGCATTCTTTTCAATGTTGACTGCTAAGTGAAACGGTGCAAAGTTTCCGGAGAACAGTTTGCAAAATGGACCAAAACTTTAAAATTATGCACACCCAGCAGTTATACTTAGAGGCAATAATCAGATATATGTGCAAAAATTTATCTACAAGAATGTTCTAATGAATTAGTTATAGTATCAAAAACCTGAGACCTAAATGTCCCACAATTAAGAGAGTTGTTAAATTACTACTCATGCTATTGCTCATATTACTAATGTTAGCAGTAAATGATAACATTTATTAAGAGTTCACTATGTGTCAGTCATTCTAAACACTTTACTGATTAACATATTTTAATCTCCATTACCACAATGTGAGATAGGTATTATCTTTCTCATCTTACAGACAAGGAAACTCAATAAGTAAAAAATGGAACTAACATTTTATTAAAAAAGAGAAAGAAAAGAAAACTAAAAGTACATGGAAATTAGTAATTTGTCTGAAGTCACATAATGATCAAATAGAAGAGCCAAAAGCCAGCATTTGACCTGATGGAGTTAGTCTCACGCACTGGTTAGGTTATGCGGACATAAAACACAGTGTTCTAAGAAATACTGTGTTTTAATAACACTAACCATGTGAAACAATATGTATCAGAAATCCTAACATTGTAAAAGCCCACATGTATGCTAGTATAAAAATCATATTTATACACAGGCATATTTAGGCACCAGCATGAAAGAGTCATACACTGAAATATGAACGATCCCTGCTCTGGGTACCAGGATTATGGGTAACTTTCTCCTTTGTGCTTTACTCTTTATTTTCACAAGGAACACACATTACTCCTGAGATTCGAAACAAAGAACATATAATTTCAAAAGTAAAGAAATCGATGTGGCTGGATGGGGGTGGGTGGGGTGGAAGTCAGGGTCAGAAGGAAGCAGATGGTAAGAGGTTGGTCAAAGGGTACACAAAATTTCAGTTAGAATGAAAGAGTTGTGGAGATCTACTGTACAGCATGAAGACTATAGATAATAATAATGTAGCTAATGTAGCCTATAGTTGAAAATTACTGACAAGATATTTTAAAGCTTCTTATCACAAAAAAAAAGGTGATAAAGGCCATGTGTGGTGGCTCATGTCTGTAATCCTAGCACTTTCAGAGGCCAAGGAGGGAGGATCACTTGGGCCCAGGAGTTCAACCAGCCTGAGCAGCATAGTGAAACACCATCTCTACAAAAAGCAAAAAAATTAGCGTGGCATGGTGGTGCATACCTGTGGTCCCAGCCACTCGGGAGGCTGAGGTGGAAGGATCACTTGAACCCAGAAGGTCAAGGCTGCAGCGAGCCATGATCATGCCACTGTACTTCAGCCTGAGTGACAGAGGGAAACCTTGCCTCAAAAGTGAAAATAAAAAATAAATTATTCTTAAAAATGATAAATACGTTAGGGGATGGATACGTACATTAGCTGAATTTAATCATTTTACAATGCATGTGTAGTTCAGAACATCATATTGTATACTATAACATATGTAATTTTTATTTGCCAGTTATACCTTAATAAAGCTGGGATAATTAATTTTATTTATTTATTTATTTTTGAGACAGGGTCTCACTCCTGTCACCCAGGCTGGAATGCTCAGGTGATCCTCCTCCCTTTGCCTCCTGAGTAGCTGGGACTATAGGTGTAGGCCACCACGCCTTGCTAATTGTTTGTATTTTTGGTAAGAAGAGATGGGGTTTCACCATGTTGCCCAGACTAGTCTCAAACTCCTGGGCTCAAGCGATTCTCCCACCTCAGTCTCCCAAAGTGCTGGGATTACAGACATGAGCCACCACACCCGGCTTAATTAATTTATTATTATTTTTTTAAATAAGAAGAATGAAGATAATCATCCCTTGGCCCAGCAGGAAGCTTCTTTGTTTCTAAAGCTTCCTGGTCTAACGCCACATTTCCCCAGCACCCAAGCCAGCCAGGTTCTTTTCCGCAAGCCCCTCATCTCCAGCTGTGTCCCTTGGCAGCTATCTGGGCTGCCCTGGGTCAGCTGCTTACCCTTTGTTTTCTGAGTCCAGCCCAAGAAGACACCCAATGGCCTGTAGAGGCACATAGGTGCTTCCTTTATGTCATCTCAGGAAATGGGCCCAGGTGTGCAGTTCATAGTGGTAGAAAAAAGTGATTCATTAAATTCATTCAACATACGTTTACTGAGCACCTAGACATTGACAAACAACATGCTTTTAGGTCATGCAACCTTGAATTCAAGGACACAACTTACAAATTTAATCAGCCTATTCCACTCTACTGTTCTGGTGCTTTTTGTTGATATTAAACAAGATTGCAACAATAATACTGCCTTTGACATAGATATAAACCATAAACTCCTCCTCTGGCGAGATTACAAAAATTCTACCTTTGAGAATAAGGTTTCCCTGGTTCATAAGTTCATGCATGCTAACAAAGGTCCCAGGAATTATTCTCTTGCAACTAATTTAGTGCCTTCATCGAGTTCCTCAGTCTTTTTTTTTTTTTTTTTTTTTTGGACAGTCTTGCTCTGCCGCCCAGGCTGGTGTGCAATGGCTCACTGCAAAACCTCTGCCTCCCAGGTTCAAGCAATTCTCCTGCCTCAGCCTCCAGAGTAGCTGGGATTACAGGTGTGCATCACCACGCCTGGTTAATTTTTTTGTTTTTAGTAGAGACGAGGTTTCACCACGTTGGTCAGACTGGTCTTGAACTCCTTACCTCAGGTGATCCACCCGCCTTGGCCTCACAAAGTGCTGGGATTACAGGTGTGAGCCACTGCACCTGGCTGAGTTCTTCAGTCTTTAACCAAGGCTGTGCAGCATCCCTTCCCATTACTGAAATAAAATCAAGTCTGTGGCACATAGGAAATGTGCTCCTACAATATCACTTTTCTAGTCTCACATTTTAATTGGAGAATTGATCGTCCCATACGAATGAAATCATCCTGCATAACTGAAATTTCAAAAATGATTCCTGCTGAAAGAACATTTTTCATCTCAATTTGCCTAAGTCTGATCCTCAGTCTGACTAGGATGATAGCCCTTTTAGGTTTGACTTCACCTTCAGGAACTACCCTCAGCTTTTCGGAGGCAAACCTGGGGGATTTTTCAATCTTTCAGCGAGATCACTTTAAAAAAAAATCTTCCTCGACTTCTGTAAGACCTTGGCTTCCCAGCACCTCTTACAAAAGCACTATGCAGGTCAACAGGCCAGAATGCTTTGCAATCATAGTGCCCTTGATTTAAAATGCTGCCCTTGGGCCAGGTGCAGGGGCTCACACCTGAAACTCAGGAGGCTGAGTTTGGAGGATCACTTGAGGTCAGAAGTTAGAGCCCAGCCTGGGCAGCATAGTGAGACCTCATCTCTAAAATGTAAAAAATAAAATGCTGCTCTTAAAATGGATTTTTTTTATCTGTTATGAATTCTATTACTCTTCATTGTTGAGATGCTAAGGGGACCTCACTTAATTAAACAGGAAAACATTTTACCAAGAAGAAATCAATCTGAGAAAATGCAAATAAAATTATTTATTTATTTTCAAGACAGGGCCTCACTCTGTCACCCAGAGTGGAGTGCAGTGGCACAATCTCAGTTCACTGCAACCTCTGCCTCCTGGGCTCAAGCGATCCTCCCACCTCAGCCTCCTGAGTACCTGGGACTATAGGTGCATGCCACAACACCCCAGCTAATTCTATTTTTTGTAGAGATGAGATCTCATTATGTTGCCCAGGCTGGTCTTGAACTCCTGGCCTCAAGTGATCCTCTCACCTCAGCCTCCCAAAGTGCTGAGATTACAAATGCAAGTCACCACCTGCTGCCTAATTAATTATTTTTTAAGAAAGAAGAAGACTGGGGGCAGTAGTTCACGCCTATAATCCCAGCACTTTGGGAGGCCGAGGCAGGTGGATCACCTGAGGTCAGGAGTTCGAGACCAGCCTGGCTAACATGGTGAAACCTCATCTCTACTAAAAGTACAAAAAATTAACCCAGCATGGTGGCACATGCCTGCACTCCCAGCTACTTGGGGACAGAGGCAAGAGAACTGATTGTACCCAGAAGGCGGAGGTTGCAGTGAGCCAAGATCACGCCACTGCACTCCAGCCTGGGCAGCGGAGCAAGATTCTGTGAGAAGAAGAAGGAGAAGAAGGAGAAGAAAGAAAAAGAAAGAAAGAAAGAAAGAGAGAAAGAAAGAGAAAGAGAGAAAGAGAAAGAGAGAAAGAGAAAGAAAGAAAATGATTACTCTTTGTTTCTGGGGCTTCCTGGTCTAATACCACATTTCCCCAGCACCCAAGCCAGAGGACATCTTGTGGTCCAATCCTAGAAGGGAGATTTTCCAGAGGTTTTCAGAAGCACTGCAGAGTATATTTGACTAAAACTACCTAGGCACTACCCCCGTCCCATAGTGGTAACCATTATATAGTGAAGCTGTAGGGAAAGGAACAATTATCTCGACTCCTTAAAACTACATAGTTGAGGCACGGCATGGTGGCTCACACCTGTAATCTCAGCACTTTGGGAGGCCAAGGAGGGTGGATCACCTGAGGTCGGGAATTTGAGACCAGCCTGGCCAACATGGCGAAACCCTGTCTCTACTGAAAATACAAAAATTAGCCGGATGTGGTGGCGTGCACCTGTAATCCCAGCTACTTGGGAGGCTGAGGCAGGTGAATAGCTTGAACCCAGGAGGCAGAGGTTGTGGTAAGCCAAGATTGTGCCATTGCACTCTAGCCTGGGCAACAAGAGCAAAACTCTGTCTCAAAAAACAAAAACAAAAACAAA
>CAUYLG010018574.1:0-37513 GCA_963573385.1 Cacajao melanocephalus
CCCCACCCCCCCCCACCCCCTCCCCCCCTCCGCCCCTCCCCCCTCCCTGCAGCTCCCCGGCCTACATCCCCTACCCTCCATCTTCCCATCCCCCATCCTTTGTTCCTCCATTCCCCATCCCCCATTCTTCCATCTCCCATCCACTATCCCCCAACCCGCCATCTTTCCATCCCTGTGCCTCCGCCCCCCATCTCTTATCCCTTCATCCCTCCATCCCTCCATCCCTTCATCTTTCCATCCAAAGAAGATTTCTTCAGCACAGGAGAGGTGCACCCAGCCCAGTTTCGGGATTAGGAGAGGCTTCTAGGAGGAAGAAACCTATGCTGAGACAGGAGAGTGAGTTGGAGGCAGCTGGGTTAGGGCAGAAGGGAAGGTATTCCCAACAGAGGCCAGGAGGCCTCTGGAGGACCCCCCAGTCACATTCTGGCCGTCACTTCATAGGGTGTGACCCACCAGAGCACAGGAGAGGTTACTGAGGCTGGAGCGGGCAGCAGGGCCAGGCGGTGGAGCTGGGACCACCTGCCCGGCACAGAACCGTGCCATGCGAGGAGGGAATGCGGAAGGTACAGAAGGCCAGGTCCTCATCCTCTGGCTGTTTACTGCCAGCCCTTCCAAATAGGCCTGTCCCCCACGTCCCCCAGGCTCCCCACGTCCCCCAGGCTCCCCAGTGCTTCGAACTCCCCGCAGGCTCGTGGTTGAAGCCCACAGTTCCACTGGCAAGCCCTTCGCTGCTGCCTGTGGAGTCCAGCTTCTTCCGGCAGGGCTGTGCCTCATCCTTCTTAGTGTCCTGCCCCACGGACTTGGCCAGAGCCCCCCAAATATTCAAAAGATAAAAAAATACAGATGCCCGGGCACGGTGACTCACACCTGTCATCTCAGCACTTTGGGAGGCTAAGGTGGGAGGATCGCTTGAGGCTAGGAGTCTGAGAGCAGCCTGGAGAACCGAGTGAGAAACTGTCTCTTTATAAAAACAAACCAACAAACAAACACACACACAAAATGTGAAAATTCCCCCTAAAGCCTCCTCCTCCTCTTCTTCCTTTTGGGGGTCCTGGGTTTCGGCCTTCTCCCCTTCCTCTCCCCACAGTGCCCCGCCATATCCAGTCACCAGGACCTAACGATTCTGCCCACAGCACACCTCGACTCGCCACCGTCCTCGCCCTGCCTGGTCACCAACTCCGTTGGACATGGCAGCTGCCTTCTCACGGCCCTTCCTGCCTCCAGGACACACAAACAGTGAGGTCAGAGGGGTCTTTCTAACACGTAAGCTGGGCCTCGCCTTCCCACTGTCTTGCCTCCCGCCGCCCTCTGGATAAAGTCCTAAAGTCCGCCACTGCCTGAATGACCCTTCCCAGGCTGGCCTATGTCCACTCCTCTGAGCTCCAGTTTCATTCCTCTAAGACATGAGAACCATTCTTTGCTGTCCACGCCACACCTCTGAAGCAGTGGTCCTGGCTCCAGCCTCTGGACCGTTTTGGCTAACAGCCTAGAAGAATCCCAAGTCAGGCCCGGCGCGGTGGCTCACGCCGGTAATCCCAGTACTTTGGGAGGCTGAGGCAGGTGGATCACCTGAGGTCAGGAGTTCGAGACCAGCCAGACCAACATGGAGAAACCCGTCTCTGCTAAAAATACAAAATTAGCTGGGCGTGGTGGTGCATGTCTATAATCCCAGCTTTGCAGGAGGCTGAAGTAGGACAATCACTTGATCCCCGGAGACGGAGGTGGCAGTGAAACGAGATTGTGCCATTGCACTCCAACCTGGTCAACAAGAGTGAAACTCCATCTCAAGAAAAACAAACAAATCAACAAAAGTCTTCAAACCAAAAAGTCTTCAACTGCCCGGTCAGACCCCCATATCATCCCGTCCCGGTGAGCCAGGAACCAAATCCACGTCCTCAGCACCACGTCCAACACCCAATTGCCCCTCAGGCAAAATAAAGTCTTGCTCTGGCTGCATGGATATTAGCGTTTACCCCGCAGGCCCTCCCTGCCTGGGTCTGACCGTTCCGTTCGCTATTCGCGCCTTAAACCAAAGCCAACTGCTTGGCCTCTTCTCTGTCTAGAAAACATTTTCCCCGATTTTATGGCTGCAAAAATTTCCTTCCTATCTTCACATTCACAGGCAAGAGAGAGCCCTGGCCCTGACTCAGAATTGGATTCTAGCTGGAGGCGTCCTCTCCGTGGCCGGCTCCAGGGAAAGGGTTTATCTGTTTCTTCCTTGACCTTGAGCAGCCGCTGAGCCAGCCAGAAAGAGGAGAGGCAGGAGCTGGGAGGAGAGCGAGGAGCGAAGCTGAGGACCCTGCGCTCTGCCCCAAGGGACCTGCCAGCCAGGTGACCGGAAATAAGTCGGGGGGAGGAGGCAGCACCCTGTGTGCAGGGCCAGGGCCACGGAGACCCACGGGGACTCGAAGCAGCCAGTAACTCTCTGCTGTGGGTCTGCAGGTCTGGAGGCTGCGCGCCTGCCTTTCCCCATCCCTGGTCCCCCTGGAAACTGAACTGAGAGCTGAAAGGAGACGTCAGCCATCTAGGCAGAAGCTGACCCTGCCAGCCAGCTGGGGTGACCGTGGCTGTCACAGACCCTGCCCTGATGGAGGGAACAGCACCGGGCAGCCTGACTGTCCAC
The DNA here is from genome assembly GCA_963573385.1 of Cacajao melanocephalus. NCBI lineage: Eukaryota > Metazoa > Chordata > Mammalia > Primates > Pitheciidae > Cacajao > Cacajao melanocephalus. The sequence goes on from CAUYLG010018574.1 coordinate 2,624, forward strand.
AGCGAGCTTCCACACTAGGGGGGCGGGCACCGGCAGGGGCAGGAGACAGAGAAAGAGACAAAGAAAAGGAACCCTTGGCTGAGGTTGGTGCCTCATGCCTGTAATCCCAGCACTTTGGGAGGTCGAGGCTGGCGGATCACGAGGTCATGAGATCGAGACCATCCTGGCCAACACAGTGAAACTCCGTCTCAACCAAACAAAAAAATACGAAATATTAGCTGGGTGTGGTGGCGCGTGAGCTGTAGTATCAGTTACTCAAGAGGCTGAGGCAGAAGAATCGCTTGAACCAGGAAGTCGTAGGTTGCAGTGAGCTGAGATCGCGCCACTGCACTCCAGCCTGGAGACAGAGGGAGGTTCTGTCTCAAAAAAAAAAGAAAACAGAAAAAGAAAAGGAACCATTCTCAGAAAGGCCTCTTCCTCCTTCCCGCTGCTGGTGCATGACGGAAATGTATCCCAGACACTTACTGAGCATCTTTGTCCGCGGTATCCTTACCCTCAATGGGCCAGCCATCTTTTCTCCAACTGAAAACTGGAGGCAAGCTTAAAATGGAAACTGTTTATTTCAGCCAAAATAATCTCATGCTTATGACATAAGTAATGCATGCCTATTGTAGATATTGTAGAAAATATAGATGAGTCCAGTGAAGAAAATACAATCCCTCTTTTTTTCTTTGTTTTGTTTTAGAGACGGAGTTTCGCCATGTTGGCCAGGCTGGTCTCGAACTCCTGGCCTCAGGCAATCTACCCACCTCCGCCTCCCAAAGTGCTGGGATTACAGGCGTGAGCCACCTTGCCCGGCCTAATATAACCAATCTTAATCCTATCCTTCGTTGATGACCTCCTTTGGTATTTGGAGGGGTTGGGTCTCCTCTGGGTCCTCCGTATCTGACATTTGCTTTGATGCTTGCATGCAGTGGACATGGAAGGACGACTCTATGGCTGATCACTTCTCTGTTTATTCATTCTTCACTAGCCCCAGGAGCATTCATTGAACCCTCAGGAGGTAACAATTGAGTGGGGTTTAAAATTCTTTGGGAGTGGACTGGGCACAGTGACTCACACCTGTAATTCCAACAGTTTGGGAGGCTGAGGCGGGTGGACCACTTGAGCCCAGGAGTTTGAGACCTACCTGGGCAATAAGGTGAGACCTTGTTGGAGCCTGTAGTCACAGCTACTCAGGATGCTGAGGTGGGAGGATTGCCTGAGCTGGGGAAGTCGGGGCTGCAGTGAGCCGAGATCATGCCATTGCACTCCAGCCTGGGCGACAGAGTGAGATCCTGTCTCAAAAAAACAAAAAAATAAAATAGGCTGGGCTCTGTGGCTCACACCTGTAATCCCAGCACTTTGGGAGGCCGAGGTGGGCAGATCACCTGAGGCCAGGAGTTCAAGACCAGCCTGGCCAACATGGTGAAACCCTGTCTCTACTAAAAATACCAAAATTAGCCAAGCGTGGTGGCACGTGCTTGTAATCCCAGCTACTCGGGAGGCTGAGGCAGGAAAATCACTTGAACCTGGGAGGCGGAGGTGGCAGTGAGCTGAGATCGTGCCACTACACTCCAGTCTGGGCAACAGAGTGAGACTCTGTCTCGAAAGAAAAAAAAAGGTAATAAAATAAGCATAAATAACTTATTTGGGAGTGGAAAGAGATGTGTGGAAACCCAAACTGGTGCCCGTGTAACCCAAATAAAAGCTGGGCTTCCACATAACTCAGTCTCTGCCTCCTGGGACCTGATAATCCAGCAGTCACAAATCATTTAAATGAACGTTCTGAATGTCCTTGTGACTCCCAAGGAACCTCAAAGGGACCTAATTCAAACCCCACAGCAATGGCTCTCACCAGCGCCTGGTTCCTTGCTCCGGTTCTCTCTGTAGACACGCTGCCGTTTTGCCCATGCCCGAGGCTCCCGAACGGTCCTGACACCAGCCTGCATTCTCTCCCTTCTCCCTTGGAGATTTGTTATGTAATCTACTCAGTGAGCAGACCCTTCCTCGCCCCTCCTCATGATCCGTGCCCCTCCGGTGAGTGGTTCAGAGCCCATGCTCTGGAGTGAGACCCTCTGGGTCCGAATCCCAGCCGCACCAGTCACACACTGTGACTTGACCCCACGCTACCCAATGCGTGGTCCGAGGACCCGTGCTGGCCACTCACTGTTTGCGGACATGACTCGCTAAGTGTAGAACTGAGAATAAGCATTTAGCAACTTTCATAGCAATTGGACACTGCCCGCTTCCCATTGTGACTGTGTGTATGATAAAAATATCATTCCTGACAGATTGGAACATTTTTTCTGAATTCCTCCATCACAGATAGTTTGGGAGGCACGGACTCAGCCCACTGTGTGCCTCAGTCTTCTCATTAGTGAAATGGGAATCACGATGATCTCTAACCTCACCGCAGCCCTGAGAAGATGTAAAGGAGTGAAATTAGGGAAGGCGCTGGGGCTGGGCACTGCAATCTCTCAGTAAATGTCAGTGTCACTGTCATTTTCACACATTCTCCAGATTCTGCATTACAAACAGACGATTCTTCTCTGAGCGCAGAGGAGGGAGCGCTGGGGAGAGAGTGGACCCTGGCCGGGCACAATGGCTCACGCCTGTAATCCCAACCCTTTGGGAGGCCGAGGCAGGCAGATCACCAAGTCAGGATTTCAAGACCGGCCTGGACAACATGGTGAAACCCCGTCTCTACTAAAAATACAACAACAACAAAAATTATCTGGGCATGGTGGCTCGTGCCTGTAATCCTAGTTACTTGGGAGGCTCAGGCTGGAGAATTGCTCAAATCCGGACCCAGGAGGCGGAGATTGCAGTGAGCTGAGATCGTGCCACTGCACTCCAGCCTGGGCTACGGAGCAAGACTCCGTATCAAATAAAAATAAAAAATAAAAATAAAAGAGAGAGAGCGAGTGGACCCCATTCAGTGTATCCTACCCCACTCCAAATTCCTATGACTTTCAGTCAATCCTTGAGATTAGAACACCTCTGTCACTGCCTTCAAAACCTTTCAGGTTTCCAAAGGAACCACCGGGTAGTTTATTTGGTTAACAGATATCTGGGGCCAGCGCGGTGGCTCACGCCTGTAATCCCAGCACTTTGGGAGGCCTAGGTGGGCAGGTCGATTAAGCCCAGCAGTTTGAGACCAGCCTAGGCAACATGGCAAAAGCTCATCACTACCAAAACATGCAAAAATGAGCCGGGTGTGGTAGCGTGCACATGTGGTCCCAGCTGCTTGGGAGGCTGAGGTGTGAGGATCATCTGAGCCCAAGGAGGTCAAGGCTACAGTGAGCCATGACTGTGCCACTGCACTTCAGCCCGGATGACAGAGAGAGACCCAGCACTTTGGGAGGCCAAGATGGGTGGATCACGAGGTCAGGAGATTGAGATCATCCTGGCCAACATGGTGAAACCCCTTCTCTACTAACAAAAAATTAGTAGGGTGTGGTGACGGAGGCCTATAGTCCCAGCTACTCGGGAGGCTGAGGCAGGGGGATCTCTTGAACCCGGGCGGCAGAGGTTGCAGTGAGCTGAGATCGCACCACTGCACTCCAGCTGGGCAGCAGAGCAAGACTCCATCTCAAAAATAAATAAATGAATAAAATAAAATATCTGTAGCCCACATACAGGGTGAGAGCCGGAGAGTCTGGTGGTTAAGAACTTTGGAGCAAGATGGCCCTGGAGTGCAATCTTGGCCCTGCCACCTACTACCTGAGTGACCTTGGGCAGCTTACTTAACCTCTCTGAGCCACCGTGTTCCCAGAAGAGAGCCAGGAGTCCTAAGATAAGGACTCCGTGCAGGGCTGAGACCTGGCCGACAATGTGTGCATACCTGCAGACAGCCCGGCCACCCCGGCCACTCGCTATGTCCAGACTCCAAGTCCCCCCCCCTCAGTGAGTTCTTGTGGTTAAGGAGGAATGGGTGGTGGCCTGAGATACCACACTTGCCAGGTGTTACTGCTAGAAAAATAAATGAATTTAAGGGCTTTGAATATTTGAGAATGGAGAGATTTAAACATATAAAGGTCCCTTAAGATGGAGAGAAGTCTTACCAATTGGATTTGTATTGTGTGGAACCGGGAGGCTTGTCTGAGGCCCTCCTCTAGAAAACACAGCTCTGCTCAAAGGGTGAAGTGCAGGCAGGATGGCCAACCCACGTGATGGCTCTTGAAGCTTCTCCTTTGAATGGCCTGCTAGGACTTGGCTAAAGCAAGTCACGTGGCCAAACCTGATTTGGTGGGGAGGGGAACTGTACCCGGCACTGGAGGCCCTGCAGGTCACGTAGCAATGGAGCAGGATGGATAATCCTCTCCTTGGGAGGACAGCGAATCACTGGAAGCAGTGACCAGTCTGCTACCGTTTGCCACCTTGGTAGCAAATGTCACTCCCCTCTCTTGCGTGGGCGTGGTGGATTGAAGATGGCTGCAGATTCCTAGTCATGCCCCCCAGCAAGACATGGAGTTTCTTCCTCCTCCCCTTGGATCTGGGCCGACTCCAGCACTGGCTTTCATCAACACGATGCAGCAGAAGTGATGCTGCGTGATTTCCGAGGCTGACGCTGCAGAGATTTGAGGCATCTGCTCTCAGCCAGCTTGAAGTGCTTCCTCTGGGAAGCCAGCCACCGTGAGAAAACCACCCGCCATGTTGTGAGGAAGCCCAAGAGAGCTGCATGGAGAGAAAGGCCTGTGGAAGAACCCTGAGGTGCCACTCACATGAAGTGAGCCTTTGTGGCCCCTCCAGCCCAGCCACCAGCGAAACACAACCCAGCGAGGGTCCCTTGCCAATGCTCTCTCCATAGGAGACCTGTAAATGGGGTGGGGAGGAATTTTCTGGTCTTATACACTGTTAAGGGTTGAATTGTCCCCCTCCCAAATTCATATTTTGAAGCCCTCATCTCCAGTACTTTACAAAGTCACATATTTGGAGATAAAATCTTTTTTTTTTTTTGAGACGGAGTTTTACTCTGTCACTCAGGCTGGAGTGCCGTGGTGCGGGGTGTGATCTCAGCTCGCTGCAACCTCTGTCTCTCTGCTTCAAAAGATTCTTGTGCCTCAGCCTCCCTAGTAGCTGGCATTAGAGGCATGGTATTGCATGCTAATTTTTTAACGTGGGGTACTTTTTTTGTATTTCAGTAGAAACCAGATTTCACCATGTTGGCCAGGTTGGTCTTGAACCTCTGATCTCAAATGATCCTCAAAATTTTTTGAAATTTTTTAGCATGAGCTAGTTTTTTTGTTTGTTTGTTTGTTTGTTTTTTGTATTTTTAGTGGAGGGGGGTTTCACTATGTTGGCCAGGCTAGTCTTGAACTTCTGACCTCAAAGGATCTGCCCTCCTCAGTCTCCCAAAGTGCTGGGATTATAAGCGTGAGCCACCATGCCCGGCTGTAGGTAAGATTGTTAAATGGTAATTCAGTTCAAATGAAGCCGTCAGTGTGGGCCTTAATCCAGTATGACCAGCGTCCTCACAAGAAGAAAATTTGGACTCACAGACTGAGACGTCAGGCAGTTGGCACAAGGAGGAGGCCACGTGAGGACATAGGTGAGCCAAGGAGGGAGGCCTTGGAAGAAACCAACCCCGCTGCCACCTTGTTCTCGGACTTCCAGCCTCCAGAGCTTCGAGAACATAAATTTTTACTGTTGAAGCCACCCAGCAAGTGGTATCTCGTTATGGTGGCCCTAGCAAACTAATACGCACACTCAACATACAGTGGTGGAACAGGAACAGAATGGTCCACAAACACTCTCCTTTAGAAAGGAGAAGAATAAGGCCAGGCATGGTGGCTCACACCTGTAATCCCAGCACTTTGGGAGGCTGAAGTGGGTGGATCACTTGATGTCAGGAGTTCAAGACTAGCCTGGCCAACATGGCAAACTCTATCTCTACTAAAAATACAAAAATTAGCCAGGCATGGTGGCATGCACCTGTAATCCTAGCTACTAGGGAGGCTGAGGCAGGAGAATTGCTTGAACCCGGAAAGTGGAGGCTGCAGTGAGATGAGATTGAACCACTGTACTCCAGCCTGGGTGACAGAATGATAAAAAAAAAAAAAAAAAAAACACAGAAAGAGAGAAAAAGAAAGACAAGAAAGAAGAAGCATGGAGGCAGTATAGCGGCACACACCTGCAATCCAGCATTTGGGGAGGCCAAGGTGGGAGAGTCGCTTGAGTCCAGGAGTTCAAGACCAGCCTGGGCAAACCCCATCTCTACAAAACAATGCAAAAATTAGCCAGCCATGGTGGTGCATGCCTGTAGCCCCAGCTACTCAGGAGGCTGAGGCAGGAGGATCACTTGAGCTGGGAGATCAGGGCTGCAGTGAACTGTCATCACGCCACTGCATTCCAGCCTGGGCGACAGAGCTAAACTCTGTCTTAAAAATTAAAAAAAGGCTGAGTGTGATGACTCATGCCTGTAATCCCAGCACTTTGGGAGGCCAAAGTGGGTGGGTCACCTGAGGTCAGGAGTTCAAGACCACCCTGGCCAACATGGTGAAAACCCATCTCTCCTAAAAAGCAAAAATTAGTCGGAAGTAATGGTGGGCACCTATAATCCCAGCTACTTGGGAGGCTCAGGCAGGAGAATTGCTTGAGCCCGAGGAGGCAGAGGCTGCAGTGAGCTGAGATCGCACCACTGCACTCCAGCCTGGGCAACAGGGCAAGACTCCATCTCAAAAAAGTGAAACAATAAAGAGAAAGGGGAGGAGTAGAGCAGAAGCAGGTGCTGGTCCTTGCTGGGTGAATTCGGCAAGTGCCACCTGCCCTGGGGGAGAAACCCCTCAAACAGGCCCCATGGGACTCTGGAAATTATTCCCGACGGCCCTGTTGTCCTGCCCCTCGGCTGTCCTCTGGGAGGCTCCTTTTCTATCATCTCCTTGGCCACACAGGATCTGAACCCTGGAGAAGAGGGTCTCCCTGGAGGCTGAGCAGCTTCCTTGGGCTCCTTCCCAGTTGGCGCCCAGAGGTGATTTTGTGTCATTGACGGTCACAGCATCTTTCAGTCCAGCTGACAGCTCTGCAGTCAGTGCCACCCTCTTCAGAACTCCGTAACTTTCACCCAGTTGTTATCACTCAGCTCCTTATGCTAAAGACATACCCAAGGGAGGGAGCGGTGGCTCATGTCTGTAATCCCAGCACTTTGGGAAGCCGAGGTGGGCAGATCACCTGAGGTTGGGAGTTTGAGACTAGCCTGACCAACATGGAGAAACCCTGTCTCTACTAAAAAATACAAAATTAGCCGAGTGTGGTGGCGCATGCCTGTAGTCCCAGCTACTTGGGAGGCTGAGGCAGGAGAATCCCTTGAACCCCGGAGGTGGAGGTTGCTGTGAGACGGGATCGAGCCACTGCACTTCAGCCAGGGCAACAAAAGCAAAATTCCATCTCAAAAAAAAAAAAAAAGACACACCCAACATTCTTCTAGACAAGGCTTTCTAGACGAAATTGCAGGCCTGTGAGCTTTTCTGAGGTTTCAGCAAAGGGCATGATGGCCACACCCTCGGCAGGATCTTTATCCCGAGACAGTCTCCCTTGGGCTCTATCACACACAGTGTTTTTTAGTTTTACTTTTTCTTAAACCTAGAATATTCTTTATTGACTCTTTGTAGAGTACCCATTTTGAAGAGTTTTTACAGACTATTTACCCTTTACAGTTTAAAATTCATAATTAGCTGGGTGTGATGGCACGTGTCTGTGGTCCCTGCTACTTAGGAGGCTGAGGAAGGAGGATCGCTTGAACCCAGGAGGTCAAGGCTGCGGTGAGCTGTGATCACGTCACTGCACTCCAGCTTGGGCAACAGAATAAGACCCTGTCTCAAAAAAGAAAAAAGAAAGTTTAAAATTCACAATTAGACTTCTGGAACAATACATTTCTGGGGACAGACAAAGTTAAATTTAAAACTCTTATCTGCTCCAAGATCATATCATGTGTTCCAAGCGCAAATATGTCAGAATTTTTTTCTAAAATGTCATTTGGCACTTGAGTCTTGCAGAAGCCACGAACTGCCAGAGGGGCAGGGACTGTGTCTGCTTTGCCCACTTATTATGCAAAAGAACAGGATTTTCTAAAAATGGCCCTGGGTGCTTACTCTAGGTTGTCTGGGTGATGAACCGGCAGGGTGGAGTGGAGAACTGGATTGCACCTTTTCCAACTCGGGGAAAAGTGGTTTGTGCCCAAGTACAGCTTCCCTGGCCTACCCCGACCTTCTTCCAGGTGGGGGCACAGCACCCAAGCTCAGTCTCCTGCGGCACAGGTGGCCTCCTGCCCTTAACAGTGTCTGCGTCCTCCCATGGGCTCTGGGTGCTGGGTGCTGGGTACGGGGTGCTGGGAGCGCTCACTTAGTTGCTCTTTCATTGGACAGAGATGAGGAACAGCTGCCTTTTTCAATCCTGCAAATCCAACACTTCTGGATTTTCTCTTTCCCCTCCCTTTCTGCTTGCAAGTTGGCGAATTCTCTTAGAGCGCAATTCCTGCCCGTATGGCCCTGTGAAATGCGGCGTATTCGCTTGCTGGGGCTGTGGGCACAAAGTCTGGGTGGCTGAAGCACCAGAGACATGGTGTTTCACAGTTTGGGAGGCTGGAAATCCAAGATCGAGGTGTCAGCCGATTGGTTCCTTACGAGGGCTGCAGGGAAGGATCTGTTCCAAGCCTCCCACGTTGGTTTACGGACGGTGATTTCTCCCTCAGGTCTCCATGTCACCTTCCTTCTGTACACGTCGGGTCAAATCTCCTCTTTTTTTTTTTTTTTTTGGATATATGGTTTTACTCTGTCACCCAGGCTGGAGTGCTGTGGCACAATCATAGCTCACTGTAGCCTCGAACTCCTGAACTCAGCGATCCTCCCACCTCAGCCTCCCAAGTAGCTAGGACTGCAGGTGTAGCTTTTAAAGCTTCTACTGGCCACCGATGTGTGGTCACTTCTGCTCACATTTCATTGGCCAGAGCAAGTCACATGGCAAAGCCTCATACCCATGGGCATGGAAGGCCGTTCAGGGGATGAGGTGCTATAACCTGCTAAGGAGAAAGAACTGCTGGGCTTCCTCATGGAGCCCTCACAGCCACCCTGTGAGATGGGTGCCGTTACTGTGCCCTTATTAGAGATTGGGAAACGGAGGCTCTGAGGTGCTGGAGCTTGGAACCAATGGAGGTTGGCCCAACTCCATGAGCCACGCTCTGAATGTTCCCTTTGAGGCACACACAGCAGAATGAAGGAGGAGGCTGGGCGGGGAGGCTCATGCCTGTCATCCCAGCACTTTGGGAGGCGAGGCAGGCGGATCACTTGAGGCCGGGAGTTTGAGATAAGCCTGGCCAATACGACGAAATCCCATCTCTACTAAAAATACAAAAATTAGCTGGCTGTGGTGCTGTGTGCCTGGGAAGCTGAGGCAGGAGAATTGCTTGAACCCGGGAGGCGGAGGTTTCAGTGAGCTGAGATTGCGCTACCGCACTCCAGCCTGAGCAACAGAGCAAGACGATCTCAAAACAAACGAACAAAAACCCCCCAAAAAACAAAAGAAACAAACAAAAAAGAATGAAGAAGGAAAGCCCCGCCTGCCTCACCGCAGGGCTCCCACTGCCTGCTCCTCCTCCCTGCTGAGTCAGGTGCCCACTGTGGATTCCAGGCTTTGAGTTCCAGGTAGAGGCTTCTGTGCCGGTTTCCCTGAGGCCATTTCCCTCCCAGCCCTGGTTTTTCAGAGCCCTAAACCGCCTTTCTCTATGAAAGGGGATGGAGCTTCCCAGAGCCACCCATGCTTCTCCGTGACTCTCAGAGCAGGGGCTCCTCTGACACCAACAATGATGCCCGCTGTATGAGGCCAGCCTGTTCTCTGCAGCCCTGAGATCAGACGATAAAACTAGACACAACCTATATGCCCATCCTCTAGGGATTGGATAACCACAGGCAGGTACATGTGCACAGTGGAATACTATGCAGCCATGAAAAATAATGAGGTGCAATAAATTGCCAAACAGGACATACAATATCGACTGGCTTTTTTAGGCGTGCGTGGTGGCTTCCCGCTGTAATCCCAGCACTTCAGGAGGCCAAGGTGGAAGAACTGCTTGAACCCAGGAGTTTGAGAACAGCCTGGGCAACACAGTGAGACTCCATATCTAGAAGAAATTAAAAATTCCCCAGGCTTGGTGGCCTGTGCCTGTAGTCCCAGCTGCTCGGGAGGCTGAGGTGGGAGGATGGCTTGAGCTGTGATCATGCCACTGCACTCCAGCCTGGGCAAGAGAGCAAGACCCTGCCTCACACACACACACACAATTTCTGTAAGTATCTGTACTGACAGAAAAACCCCAACCCCAAATATGCTAATTACCCTGATTTGACCACTACACATTGTATGTGTGTACTGAAATATGACACTGCACCCTCTAAATATGTACAATTACTATATGTCAATTACAAGGAATAATACAAGCCAAAAAAAATAGGACGCTGCACTAGAGGCTGAGGTTACACGGATGAATAAGGCACAGTGGGAAAAAAAAAAAAACCCAACCTCACTTCAGGCAAAAGTAGGAGGCTTCGTCAACACTTTGAGATTGCAGTGGCGCGATCTCGGCTCACTGCAACCTCTGCCTCCCAGGTTCAAGCGATTCTCCTGCCTCGGCTTCCTGAGTAGCCGGGACTACAGGCATGTGCCACCACGCCTGGCTAGCTTTTTGTATTTTAGTAGAGACGGGGTTTCACCATGTTGGCCAGGATGGTCTCCATCTCCTGACCTTGGGAATTCACTGGCATTAACTCAGGGACCCCTGACGATAATTCTGTGAGTTTCCTCATTTTACCAGTGAGGAAGCTGAGTCTCGGAGTGTCCCAGGGAGCAGGTTCAGTCTTGCCCTGGGGGTTTGGGCCTCAACTCTGGAGCCTCTTGGGGAAGATAATCCTCTAGCCACTGAGATAGCAGCTAATCATCCCCTAAAAGCAACAGAGACAAAAGGCAGGGAAAGGGGGTGCACAGCAGGGTGGGGGCAGGGCAGGTCCTGGTGGCTTAGCCGCCTCCCCCCATCTCATGCCAAACACCTCGCGCAAAACACAAGTGGATTTGGTCCTTGAAGCACACACTCAGGAGGTGCCATGGGCTCCATCTGAAGGTCAAAGAGGGGACAGTGGCCAAGGACATCTGGAAAGTGCCGTGGCAAGGCTTCAAACCCTGGTCCGCCTGATTGCAAAGGCCCCGGCGCCCGGCGTGGGACACAGCATCCAGCGCCATCCAGAGACCCCGGTACTTGGTCCCCCAACAGCACTTGGCACGGAACGTGTGCTGGATACGCAGTCAGCCTCCCTCCTTGTCTTCCTCCTGCCAGCATGTGACCTTGGCCCCGCTGTTCTCTCCTTCCAGGCCTCAGTTTCCCCATCTGCAGAGGGAGGGGGTTGTCCTGGGGGTGCCCTAGCTCCCCTGGAAGCCCCCAGAATCTTAGATTTCCACTGGGGAAGTCAGGAAGGGCAGATAGAGGGCTCCTGGGGCTGGAGCAAACTTGGGGTCCAGGGCTGTTTTCTGGGGTGAAAGCTTGGAGCTTGAGGAGAGCCCCGCGGACGGCCCCCAGCTCCCCCAAGCCAGCAGCCCCGCTTAGCCTTCCTCCCTCCGCCACCAGAGCCCCGCTGGACCAGACTCGGGTCCCCAACCCCGGAATCGCCCGACACCCCTGACCCTGAAGTGGGCAGGGCCCCACCCGGCCGGCCGGAGCCCCCAGAGCCTTTAAAAGCCTCTGGCCTCCCCCACCCACGCCGGCCCGCGAGCTGCTGCGCCGAGGGCGAGGGGGAGCGCCGGCGAGCGCGCAGCGAGAGTGGGGGAGAAATGCAAATGCTTTTTATCCTCCTTTCTTTTAAATGCTGAAACCAGCCTTGACAGCCTCTGAAAATAAATGGCACCGACTCGCTGGGATTTCAAATTCCGTGATTAAGGGCTGAAGCAAATACTTTTTCCCTCCCTCCCCCGCCGCCCTCCCTCCGTGGGCTGATAGAGCGGCGGCGGGCCGGGGACAGCTTTTTGCGAGCCTGCCAGGAGCTCTGATACGCAGCCTCCCGCCCGGCTGCGCGGCGGCTCGGCTCCGGGCTGTTTATCAGGAGCGCTCACGCCGGCAGCCGCGAAAGCAGCTTTAAATCCCCTGCCCGGCTCGGCGCCCCCTCCTCCCGCCGGCACGCACGCAGCGGTGAGGCACGCACGCGCACACACACACTCACATGCACACACACACTCACACGCACACACACGCACACCAGTGCGCACGCACACGTGCACGCACACACATAGTAACACACGCACAACACAATGCATACGCGTGCACGTGTGCACACAACACACACCGCACGATGCACACAAGCACGCCTGCACACACCCACACAAAAACAACCAACATGTTACAGGCGCACGCATACGTGTGCACACTGGCACATATGCACACACGTGAACACCTGGACCTGGTGAGTCTCTGCCTGTTCTCCAAGGAAAGGAGGATGCCAGGCAAGGTTGCAAAGTTGGGGGGATACGAGGAAGGAGAGGAGGGGGCCAGGAAGAGAGAGGATCTTCTGGGTTCAGTTTTCAGAGGCTGCCTTCAGGCAGCCTAGGGTGGGGAGCGGCTTTGAGGCAGCAGCCAGCCGTGTCCTCCCTCCTTCCACTCACAGGGCTCACTGCACTGCCCACAACCCGACAGTGACTCCTCGCTGCCTCAGTCTCCCTCCTTCCCTTCCAGCTCAGGCCTCTCTGTGGGGGAGAACACACAGCTCCGAGTTATGCCTTTTTGGGGCTCGGATTCCCCATCTGGAAAACCTCCACGCAGGACGCCCCCTCCCGCGGCTTGAACCTCACCTGTGAGGAGCCCACTCACCGAGGGTCACACAGCTAGAAAGAGGGATGGTCAGAATCCTCGCACTGGGAGTGGGGGGAAGGAATAGGACAGACAACCTTCCTCTGATTCTGCTCAGACACCCTCCGAGTGCCCCCTCCCTCCCCCTGCTGGGCTCCCGCTGCTGTCTAGCGGCAGCTGACGGATGGGTGATAGCAGGTACGCCCAGGTACCTGCTAGAGGTGGCGCCACTCCCCGACAGTCGCTCAATTCATGGAGCTCCGACACTGGACGAGAGCTGTAGAAGCAAGGCCTCGCGGTGCCTGCTTGCTGCATCACACGAACTGCCCAGCAAAAGGAAAGGTGGGCACAGCCTTCCTGGGCAACCTCTGGAGAGGCACAGATGGAGAACTTTAGGCACACACGTCAAGGTTCGGCAGCGCTGGGGCAGTGGCTGGGCAGGAGGCATGCAGGTGGGGGGACGTGGGCCATAGGAATTCGGTGGTCTCCAGCCCATTCTGCAAACACAGGGTACCCCCACCATCCCCTCCCCTCCACATACACCCTGAAGCCTGCCCCTGCCCAGGGTAGAGAGGCAGGCAGGGCAGGCCGAAGTGTGCAGAAAGCCACAGGGACAATGATGATGCTGGTCCTGTTTGCTGTGCTTGAGGAGTCCTCGCTGTGACCACACCCACTTAACAGGTGAGGAAAAAGTGAGGCTCAGAGAGGACAAGTGACTCGCCCAGGGTCTCCTAGCTGCGAAGAGATGGAGTGAGGATTCAACCCCCATTTACCCCATTCTGTCTCCAAAAGGCTGAGCTGTTGCAGGAGCCCCATTTGTTCTTTATGTGAAAGTGATGAGGCTGGACCGTATGTAAGTGGCAACTTGTAATCGCTTCAGCCTGTCAGAAGGCCGCTGTCACACAGCTCAACCTGAGAGCGGCACGTGCTGCACAGCGGTTCAGTTCAGCGGCTTCAGTTCCGAGGCTGAGACTCCGACAGCCGGGTTGCCAGACTGAACAAATGAAAATACAGGACACCCAGTTAAATGTGCATTTCTAACAGACAACCAGTGACATTTTAGTTGAAGTACTGTATGTCCCATGCGAATATTTACAGTACAAATACTTTTTCATGGTGTATCCGAAACTCACATTTAACTGGGCGTCCTCTCTTTTACCCAGAGACTCTATCTGAGGGTCTTCCTTTGAAGACAGACTTTGAAAGTGGATGCTTTTGGATCTGGAAACTCAACAACAGGTGGGAAGCATAGCTGGTATGGCTGCAATCAGGGCCAGTCCGGAGAGATAAAGGAGGCCAGGCTGGGGGCTAGACCAGGCCCCCCCATTCGTGCTTAAGGAACCAAGCACTAAGGACCACCGTAAGTCATGGGAGCCCGTGATTCCACGCACAGCCTTGAGGGTGGGATGAAATGAATTCACCCATGATGGACAGCTGGGAGACGCTGGGGTGGGGGGAGATGACACTGACTCTGAAGGTTGCCACCATTAGAACACAGCTGAGACGATCCAGTAAACTGTCTGCGCAGTCTCTCAAGCACGCATTCCAACCCCCTTCCTTCTGGCCTTCCTTTATCACAGAATGCAGAAAATTTAAATCCTCAATTTCCTAGCTTCCTTTGCAGCTAGTGGTGGGCATGTGACCCAGCTCTGGCCAATGAGGTGAAGGCAGATGGTCCCAAGGACAGTTTCCCTTCCTGAATTAAAAGGCAAAGATTCTAAGAAAAATATACTTGCCTGGAATGTGGATGTGATGGCAGCCATATTATGACTGTGAGGACAAAAGCCAGACACCAAGGCTGCAAGGAGGAAGTCAGGGGTGCCTGGATCTTTGGGAACTCTTACAGCAAGGCTGCCACAGCCCCAGACCACCTCCCTCGGCACAGTACGCACACAGAAAGAAACTTTTCATTCGTTTAAACCATGCTTGGTGGAGTTTTTTGTTGTCTGCAGCCTAATGCAAAGCCTAGCAGATTCGTCGATCTTGGGGCCCGAGGAAGGATCCCAGACTCTATACACCACAGTTTGGACATGGGTGAAAACGGATTGTTTTGTATAAGGTGTTTGCCTTCAGTGATCCCGGGACAGGTGTTCCCAAGAGCTCCATCAGGACCCAGCGCCTGGTGCTTGTCTGCGGCAAACCTTTCTCAGGCCTCCAGATGCCACACGGTGTGTGGCGGGCACCAAATGCACTTTTTGGGGGAGGACGTTCCTTTATTCTAAGATTATGTCCTTCATACTTTTTGGACTTTAAAATGAAATTTATTTCATGAAATGATGTGATAGTTGATGGTGAGATTGTTTTTTGCTCTTGTTGCCCAGGTTAGAGAGCAATGGTGTGATCTCAGCTCACCGCAACCTCCGCCTCCCAGGTTTAAGCGATTCTCCTGCCTCAGCCTCCCAAGTAGCTGGGATTACAGGCATGCGCCACCACGCCTAATTTTTATATTTTATATTTTTAGTAGAGACGGGTTTCTCCATGCTGGTCAGGCTGGTCTCAAACTCCCGACCTCAGGTGATCCGCCCACCTTGGCCTTCCAGAACGTTGGGATTATAGGCGTGAGCCACCGCGCCCGGCCATTTTCTTTTCTTTTTTGAGACAGGGTCTTGCTCTATTCACCAGGCTACAATGCAGCGTGCAATCAGTGCTTGTTGCAGTCTCCACTTCCTGAGCTCAAGCGATCCTTTCACTTCGGCCTCCTGAGTAGCTGGGACTACAGACGTGTGCCAGCACACCCAACTAATTTCAATTTTCGTAGAAATGGGTCTCATTATGTTACCCTGGTGGGTCTTAAACTCCTGGGCTCAAGTGATCTCCCAGCCCCAGTCTCCCAGAGTGTTTGCGAGGTTTAAAATGGCCAGGGTTGTACCCAGTGATGGTGAGACTTTTTTTTTTTTTTTTTTGACACAGTGTCTCATTCTTGTCACCCAGGCTGGAGTGCAGTGGCCGGATCTTGGTTCACTGCAACCTCTGCCTCCCGGGTTCAAGCGATTCTCCTGCCTCAGCCTCCCAAGTAGCTGGGATTACAGATGCCCGCCACCACACCCGGCTAATTTTTTGTATTTTTAGTAGAGACAGGGGTTCATCATGTTGGCCAGGCTGGTCTCGAACTCCTGACTTCAAATTATCTGCCCGATGGTGAGATTTTTAATGTGCTTAGTTTTTGTTTTTATTTTTGTAATAATAAACACTAGTTGTGGTTGTTATCAGTCCCCCAGTTTTCTCTGGGAATTGCAGAGGTCCCTGGGAGTGTGCCCAAGAATCAAACTTTCAGCTCTTATGCACCCAGGCCCAGCTGGGAGCCCAGGAGACAGGGAAGAGAGGCAACCCCTGCCAGGAGCAAGTAGCAGTGGCAGTGGGGGTGGATGGCCAGGGGCAGACGAGCACGGTTCCAGAGGCCTGCACTTTGGGTCCCCAGGGCTTGGCACTGGGAGACCGTTCCCAGGCTGTCTGTACCTCCTGCTGCCCCTGCCACACTGGCTGAGGTGTCCCCAGAGGAGCTGGAACAGCGTGTTACAACTCCCCAGGAGGTGTGGCACGCTGTGTTCTGGAGGCCAGTGAGGGCGTGCCAGGCTCTGGGCAGTGGACCGTGGGTGCACACCTGCTCCAAGGCTCAGAGGCTTGGCAGGTCCCTGCCAGGAAAAGCCACACTCAGCCCAGCTGGAGAGTCAGCCCCGCAAGCTCAGAGATGGCCAGGGACACCAGACACTCACAGGAGAGTCCAGGCCACCCCAGGGGCCTTGCAACAGGCCTGGAAGACCTGGCAATGGGGAGGAGGAAGCTGGAGAGGGGAGTGGCAGAAGCAGCACTTGGAAAGCTGCTCAACCAGGGAGATGAAAGGTGAACACTGCTACACTCACAGCATTTTAAACCTCGCAGCTCCCAGCAACTCTGCCCTAATGAGAAGCAGGAAGAACTGCGGCAGGCAGGGAAGGGAGTTGCTTGGAGGCACGGAGGATGGGAGGGCAGAGAGCTTAGCCAAGTCCCTGTGCCCTGCCAGCCTGGGAGCCACCTGCCCCACAGAGACCCCCGCAGAGGGTCTCCAAGCAGGGGTGAGCATCCAGAATTCCCGGGCTGCATTCTGGGCTCTGGTAATACAGACTGGAATGCAACTGAGAGTTGGAGCCACGAGCGGGAAATGCGGGGTACAACTGTGGGGTGCGCCCACCATACCACGCATCATGCTATAAAGGTCCTGTAGCGCTTATCACAGGACCCAGTACCCCCGCCTTACCCATGCCCAGATATCAAGATCATACAGCTGGGGAACAGCAGAGGGGCTCCTGGACGCTGTTCTCCAGGGCGAGGCCGGCTTCATCAGCTTCAGGGATGTCTAGGGCTGGGTGTCATAGCCACTTCATTAAATGTGTCTGCTTTTTCCAGCCTCATCCTCATCCCTAGCCCTAGTTCCAGGCCCAGTCTGCTTTTAACAAGACAGTGAGGAGTGGCAGTTAAAGGTCTGGCTGGCATCAGACGGTGCTGAATTCAAACACCAGCTGAGCTAAAAACGGCCTGGCTGGGTGACCTTGAGCAGGCAGCCTGCCCTCTCCCAGGCCCAGTTTATTTTCTGGAAGGGGGAAGATGGTGTCTGCTTCCAACAACTGCCATGATGTTTCAGGTTCAGCCCGAAGAGTGAGTGGCCATTAAACAGAGCCGAGAAAGGCCTCTGGCCTGCCAGATAGAGCAATGACCTGATTCCTTCCAGAAGTTTCCAACATTTCCAACCCGATGAGGCTCGTAGGAGACGCCTCCAGATCTCTTAAAGTTCAGGGAAGCATGAGCTCTGCTTACATTCGGGAGGATTTATTTTATTTTTAAAGGAGTTGAGGCCACTTTGCAATCAGAGCCTTCATGGCTGGAGCAGGGAGAGCCGAGGAAGGAGTATTAATCAAGGCGCTTTAAGGACATGCAAATCAGGAGAAAGCTCAAGTGATGAGGGAATGATGGGGCCTGGAGTCCAGCCTGTATCCCCATCTGAGAAGAGAGAGCCAGAGAGCCAGGGAGGTGGCTCAGGTCCAGCTGGGGGTGGCAGCCAAGGGGCTGGGGACCGTAGGCTGGGAGCAAGTGGAGGCGGCGGGGAGGGAGCTACTCCAAGGTGGCTGAAGGGTCCCTGATGGCCGCGCTGTCCACGTGGTACCCTGGCTGGCTTCCAGTGCTGCAGAGGGGCTGCTCTGGAAGGAACCCCTGCCTGGCTGGGACACGCCCCTCTTCCTAAGGATACAGAATGGCTACTTGGTTGAGTGGGGCCCACTGGCGCTGCTGGGACGCAGGGTGGGGAATGTGATGTCGGCGATCTGCCATATCTTCAGGGTGACAGTGGTATCCCCATGTGGGACCCAGGGCTCCACCTCTATAGACCTGACCTAAGAAAATACGCAGGTGTGTGCACAAGGATGCCATCTCGGGGACTGCGCAGTAATAAAAAGCTGACTCAAACAGCGTCCAGCAAGGGGGTCGTTCGAGCCAGTTCTGAGATACGGACTTCCAAGTCCTCCAGAGAAATGACAAGGCAGACATGGGAAGATGGTCACACGTATTGTTCAGCAAAGGAGCAAAAAAGCAGGTTGCAAAACACTGGGAACTGTATGCCCAGCTTTGAAAAGTCAGTAGTATATCTAGAAAAATCTGGAAGGATAGTCACAAAAACAACATCAGTAGGTATTTTGAAGAGGGTGGATTTCAGGTTATTGTTACTTTCTCCTTTTATGTTAATTTTTGAGCAATCAACATATGTATATTTGTAATCAATAAAGCCATCTTCTTTTCTTTTTAAGAAAGCTGCAGCCAGGCACGGTGGCTCACGCCAGTAAGCACTTTGGGAGGCTGAGGTGGGCGGATCACCTGAGGTCAGGAGTTTGAGACCAGCCTGGCCAACTAAAAATACAAAATGAGCCAGGTGTGGTGGCGCATGCCTGTAATCCCAGCTACTCAGGAGGCTGAGGTAGGAGAATTGCTTGAACCCGGGAGGGGGAGGTTGCAGTGAGCCAAGATCGCACCACTGTACTCTAGCCTGGGCAACAAGAGCGAAACTCTGTTTCAAAATGAAAAAGAATGAAAGAGAAAGCTGCGCTCTTCCTTGGCCTCACACCTCCCTCAGTCTCCTTAATACAAAATAAAGATCCCAGTGGACCCTGAGAGGGACACCCCCACAGTCCTCCCAGGGGCCCCCTTGCTAGCACAGAGCAGATCTCCACCACCCAAAGGGCAGGCAGACCAAGAATGGGAGTCACTGACAGACCCTCACCCTGCCCAGTGCTTTCTTTGGATGTCACAGCAAAACAAACAGGTACGCAGTGATCATTCCATACGATGTATGGGTATAGGTCCTATGTGGGTCCAAATTCCTTCTCCTAAACCCCAGGGCCAGCGACGTTAGGGACTCGAGGTGTTCCGTGTCGAGGTGTAAAAGGATGCCTACAGCGCTAGGTTACACCTTAAGCAGGGCTGGGGCAGTCCCCACAATCAAACACGTTAATAGCTCTGCAGTGAAATGTACAAATGTTCACATCAAGAGGAATAAATAAAACTATAAGTAGCTTCCTGTCAGCTGAGGTCAGGTTTTGCCTCCAAATGGATTTACCACCATCTTAACAAAAGGACTTTGATTTTTCTGACTTTTTGTTCATTGCAGAATTCTAGTTAGGGGACGGGGACCAGACGGGGATCGGGGTGCTCAGGCACATTGGCTTGGCTGTCTCCCTGCAGCGTCTCCCCAGCCGTGGGACTGGCTTTGTGGGAGAGCCACTTCCTCAGTCACCCAGGGCCCATCCTTGCTTGACGGTTCTGTCGTCACCATCTTGTAATTTTATTACCTCAATACTTGTAATTTTATCACCCCGATTTTTCCTTTTACACAGGGCCCGGGCAAATCACATGGCCAGTCTTGCCAGCAAACAGAGCAAAGCCCGGCACAAGGCAGTTGCTGGATGAATGAATGAATGAAATGTCATCCCATTCCGCTCCACTCAGCCCCCTCCTGATTTTCCACTCTCCATCAGTGGAGACTCCACAGGGTTCCTGAGTGGCCTGCTCACCTGGAGAGAATGTAATGCCCGCCCAGATCCCTGGGGCACTCAGACCGAAAAGCAGTATTCCAGAGGGGGCCCTTGGGTTTCTAACTCACCCCTCGAGTGATGTGGACACAGCTGGCATGGAGAAGCAGTTGTTTCAGAGGCCAGCTTGCTCCCCCTTCTTTCCTAGCTGCGTGACCTTAGGCAGGTTGCCAGACTTCTCTGAACTTCCCCAAATGGGCAAGGGGTCAATACTCACTCACCCTTAAGCCCTAGCAGGCCATTTAGGAAAGAGCCCCTTCCTGCCAGTCATCGAGGAGCGCCCCTCAGAAGCTGGGCCCTGAGTCTGTCCTGGTCCCTGTGTGTGCCTGGCAGACAGCCTGGGGCCAGGGGTGTGAAGGGCTCCGGTGCCACCTCCTGCATGGGTGGATGGGGAAGGAGTGTGGTTCCCCACCTCACAGGGCAGAGGGCTTCTCGGCATAGCTGGGCACACAGTAGGTGCCACATAAATGGAGCTGCTGTTGTCGGTGTCACACCCTCCCCCTGGGGCTGTGGCCTCAGCTGCTGCACCTGCCCCAGGGGTGGGCAGCAGGTGAGCCCTGCCAGGGCCTGGAGGCCACCAGGGTGGAGGAGGAGGTGGCAGCAGGGGATGAAGGCAGGGGCCTGGTGGACAGAGTCCAGGCACGTCCTGATACCAATTAAGGCAGCTCTGGCGCGGGGGCCTTGGACGGCATTTACCAGCCCGCTGGGAGGGGGCCGGCAAGCTGTCCTCCGGCTGACGGATTAGACAGCGGGCAATTAGGTTTCAGGCGGGCGCTCTCCCTCTCCCTCTCCTTCTCTCTCTCTCTCTCACACCACACACACACAACCACACCACACAGCCCACACACACCACACATGCACACAGCACACACACGCACACCACACACACCACACACACACCACACACACACACCACACACACCACACACACACCACACACACACACCACACACACCACACACACCACACACCACACATACACCCCACACATACACACACCACACATACACACCCCGCACACACCCCACACACACAGTGCACACACCACACACACCACACACACACCACACATGCACATAGCACACACACACACCACACACACCCCACACACACACCACACAGACACATAGCACACACATACCACACACTCATCATACAGACACACAGCACACACACACACCACACACCATACACACACTGCACACACACCACACCCACCACACAGACACAACCACACCACACACACCACACACACACCACACACACACCGCACACACACCACACACACCCCGCACACACACCACACACACGCAACCACACCACACAGCACACACACACCACACAAGCACACAGCACACACACGCACATCACACACACCACACACACCCTGCACACACACCACACACACACCACACAGACACACAGCACACACGTACACCACACACACCACACACACACCACACTCACCACACACCCACCACACATACACACAGCACACACACACCACACACCACACCATGTACCACACATACACACAGAACACACACACCACACACACCGCACACACACCACACAGACACAACCACACAGCACACACACACCACACATACACACACATCATACATACCACACACACCACACACACACCACACATACACACACATCACACACATCACACACACCACACACACACTGTTTTCTCCATCAGCCTGCAAGGCCCAGCAACAGAGCCCCGCTGTGTCTCTGTGGAGCCCCCAGTGGTAGGAACGAAATAGACACAGAGCCCCCTTCTGGAGGGGCAGGGTCCTTAAAGAGAAGAAGGGAGTCCCAGGGACTTCCCCACCCAAAGCTATGTCCGTGGAGTCACAGCTCAAGACCCCCCAGTCTCAACCCAAGCATCACTTCCAACTGGACCAGGAGTGGGGGCGTTGCTGAGAGGTCAACATGCAGGAGGTGACAGCAGTGGTGGTGATTTCCAAAGCAGAGGACACAGCCCTGAGCCAACGGGGTTCCCTTCCTTCCCAGAGAAATAGGCTCTCCCCTTGGCCCCCGGAGCCTTTGATCCACGGATCACAACAGGAGCAATGTGTGAGGCAGGGGCAGCCACTTCGAGGGACTTCTCAAAGCTGCAGGAAAAGTCCTCAAGATTCTAGAAGGTTTGGCACTGCAGATGCTCTGGGATGAATCAAGAAGGCTGAGGGAAACACGGCCCTAGCCCTTCTTTGGGAAATGCAGAATCAGGCAAGGCCCTCAGGCGGCTGGTGCCCATGGCTGGAGGTCATGTCTCCATTCTGCCCCGAAGGCAGACTGGACCTTTCCGAGGGCTCTCAGATGCCGTGGCCACCCGCGGCTGCAGGGCCTTCCCACCAAGCCCATCCCAGGCACCTGACCCAGGGCAGGCTCAAAGCTCAGCGCATCTACCTCCCCACACAGGCAAATGGGCACCACTGCCACCCCAAGGTGACAGAAAGCTGGATTTCAGCTTCATCTCTTCCTCTTCCTCACTTTCCACAGCCTTCATCACCATCATCAACTCCTGTCCCTTGACCTCTAAGACAGCTTTCAAACCCACTCTTCTCTGGACCCGGTGACCACCCCCTCACCCCCCCGACCCCAGCCACCACGTCTTGTCTGGATGCTCCCTCAGCTCCCAGTCTTTCCTCCTACTCCAGTTCCCCACACAGCGGTACCCGTATCATCTAAACCCCTCCAATCTCGCCACGCCCCTGCTCCAAAGCCCTGCATGGCTCCCGCCACCTCAGGAGGAAGTCCCGGCGCCTGACTGCAGCTTCCAGCTTTGTCTCCTCTCCTGCGCTGGGTTCACAGGCTTCATCCATTCTTCACACTCTGCAATGATCTTGTTTATTTATTTGGTTACTTAGTTGACGTTAGCTCCTCTCCGTCTCCCACCGAATGTCATTTGGGAGGACAGATCTTTCTCTTTTTTTTTTTTTGAGACAGGGTCTCATTCTGTTGCCCAGGCTGGAATGCAGTAGGGTGGTCATGGTTCACTGCACCCTCTACCTCCTGGTCTCAAGTGATCCTCCCACCTCAGCATCCTTAGCAGCTGGGATTACAGGTGTGTGACACTATGCCTGGCTAATTTTTAAAATTTTTTTGAGGGGAGGCCAGAGTGGGTGGATCACCTGAGGCCGGGAGTTCGAGACCAGCCTGACCAATATTTCGTCTCTACTAAAACTACAAAAACATTAGTCAGGTGTGGTGGCGCACACTCATAATTCCATCTGCTCCGGAGGCTGAGGCAGGAGAATTGCATGAACCCAGGAGGTGGAGGTTGCAGTGAACCAAGATCGTGCCACTGCACTCCAGCCTTGGAGATAGAGAGAGACTCTGTCTCAATTTTTTTTTTTCTTTTTAGAGATGAGGTCTCACCATGTCGCCAGGCTGGTCTTGAACTGCTGGGCTCAAGCGATCCTCCCACCTTGGCCTCACAAAATGCTGGGATTACAGGCGTGAGCCACCGAGCCTGGCCCTGGTGGATCTCTTTTGCTCACCTCTGTCAGTGTCTGTCACCTTGCAGGAACTCTGCACCTGTGGAGTGAGTGAGGACGTGGGTCCCACCCTTCAGGCTTGTCCCTCGAAGCTGTTCTCGCAGACTCCCCACGAGGACCACAGCCGATGGGTGGCCCTTTCCTGGCGACCACACTCGTGTCACCGTCCGTCCCGATGTCTGGGACGTGCCCAGGCTCATCACGCCACCCTTCACCGCCAGCTCCTGGTCCCACCTCCAGCTTCAGCACAGAGGCCACTCTGTCCTGCACGCTCCCGACTCACCAGCTGGACCCATCCACCCTGGACAGCTGCTGAGACAGGGTGGCCAGCTCACTCGTTGGGCTCTCGCACCCTACAGAGGCTTCCTGGGGCCACCTCCTTCACACTGCCTGCCACACCGGTGCTCAATAAATATCTGTCTAACAAAGCCACTGGGCCCAGAATCCTGGCTCCAACCCCAGCACGGCTTCTGCCTTCCTCTGGCCTGGGCTCTTGCCTGCCTGGGCTGCCAGGGGCCAGAGGCCAGTGTGGACAAGACCAGGCACCAGGCTGAGTGACACAGACAGAAGGTGCTCTGGGGACACCTGTAACTGGGGACTTTGCACTGGAAAGGGGGCGAAGGCTTCTGGGATGAGCTGGGCTTTGAAGGGCGAGAGGACAGGTTGGGGAGAGCAAACAGAGAATCTTGATTTTAGTTTTAATTTATTTAGAGATAGGGTCTGTCTCTGCTGCCTAAGCTGCTCTCCAACTCCAGGCCTCAAGGAATCCTCCTGCCTCAGCCTCCGGAGTAGCCTGGATTACAGGCGCAGGCCACACCTGGCTCTAAAGAGTGAAGAATATTTCGTTCATTCATGAACAGTTGCATGCCGGATGCTGTGCCTGGTCGGTGTCTGTGCTGAGGGAACCCATGTGAGCAGAGGCCCAGGGGCTGGAGGGAGCCTGCTGAGTGGGAGGCAGAGCATACCTAAGAAGGTCGAGGATTAAATCCCCAAAAATCGGCAGGAAGAGCCTGGGGAAAAGTGGGGGAAAGCCTTGCCCTCTCTGTGCCTCAGTTTCCTCATCTGTAAAATGGTGACACAATAGTACCTACTTCATAAAGAGGATAAATATCTTAAAGCACTTAGAATTGTGCCTGGCACAGAGAAAGCATTGTAGAAATAGTTTCAAATAAATAAATGTGGTCGGAACGTGGTGGGCCCGAGTCCAGGCGGAGGGCCAAGGAGCTCTCTGGACCAGGAGGCTTGGCAGGCCTTTGGCCAGTGGGGGTGGGCAGCCATGCTTTTCTTCCCCCAGCCAGCACCCGGAGTGGCTCCGTGAGGCCCCAGCGTGCGGACCACAGGCAGCCTGTTCTCCCTGGTTACTGGAGCCTGGAGCTGCAGGGAGGGCCCTGGGTTCGGTCCCTTCAGGATCCAGGGTGGGAGGGGATGAAGCGCCCTTCTCCCCTTCACTCCAGTGAGCCACGTGTGCACACAGGCTCCTGGGTCCGACCCCTAGGAAATGAGAGGGGGTGAGGAGGGTCCCCTGAGCATGAGTATAGACTGCTGGAGGGGGAGGTGATTTCCCCATCAGGGCCCACCCCAATTAAGATCTGTAAAGTCAAAAGACACCCCGAGGTGGAAGGGCGGCGGGAGAGCTTCACTAGGGTCACAAGGCTGTGTGTTTTTGTTTTGTGTTGTTTTGAGTCTGGGTCTCACTCTGTCGCCCAGGCTGGAGTGCAGTGCTGCAATTTTGGCTCACTGCAACCTCTGCTTCCTGGGCTCAAGCGATCCTCCCACCTCAGCCTCCCAGGTAGCTGGGACTACAGGCTTGCACCAGCACACCTAGCTAATTTTTTGGTGTTTTTTGTAGAGATGGGGTCTCACCACGTTGCTCAGGCTGGTTTTGAACTCGTGGGCTCAAGTGGTCTGCCCACCTCAGCCTCCCAAAGTGCTGGGATTACAGGCATGAGCCACTGCACCTGGCAGCCTGTATGTTTTCATTCTGACTCCATCATTCATTCATTCACTCACTCACTCATTCAACAAACAAACAACGGGCCCCTACCCACCACAGGCCAGGCCTGCCTGGTTTCTGGGGTTCAATTATGAGTACACAGATATAGTGCCAGCCCTTGGAGGACACATAGTCCAAGGAGGGAGGCAGACAGTGAAGACAGTGAAACATAGAGCTGGTTCATTGCCACCGCCATCCGACCCTGAAGGAGAAGTGCAGGAGATGGTCAAGAGCGAGACAGGGCTCTGAGCTCTGTGAGGGAGTCATGGCAGCCTCCCCTGAGAGCGCTACGTTTAAGGCCGACCTGAAGGATGAGTAGGGTTATCCGTGAGGCTCCAGTAAAACACAGCATGTCTCTGGGCCTCAGTTTCCCCACTGGTAAAATGGCGTCACTCATCCCAGCACACGTGCTTAGGGGACCTTGGTGATTCTATCAGATCTAAGAAAAGCAACAGGGGCTGGGGGCAGTGTCTCACGCCTGCAATCCGAGCACTTTGGGAGGCTGAGGCAGGTGGATCACCTGAGGTCAGGAGTTCGAGACCAGCCTGGCCAAAAGGGTGAAATTCCAACTCTTTTTTTCTTTAATTTTTTTTTTTTTTAAAGACGGGGTTTCACTATGTTAGTCAGGCTGGTCTTGAACTCCCAACCTCAGGTGATCTACCCACCTTGGCCTCCAAAGTGCTTGGATTACAGGCGTGAGCCACCACGCCCAGCTAAACCCCATCTCTACAAAAAATACAAAAATTAGCTAGGCATGGTGGCTCATGCCTGTAGTTTCCGCTACTCAGGAGGCTGAGGCAGAAGAATCACTTGAACCCAGGAGGTGGACGTGGCGGTGAGCCAAGATCGTGCCACTGCACCCCAGCCTGGGCCACAGAGCAAGACTCTGTCTCAAAAAAAAGGTGGAGGTAGGGGGACTGGGTGCAGTGGCTCACACCTATAATCCCAGCACTCTGGGAGGCTGAGGCACGCGGATCACTAGGTCAGGAGTTCAAGACCAGTCTGGCCAACATGGCGAAACCTCATCTCTAGTAAAAACACAAAAAATCAGTTGGGTGTGGTAGCAAGTGCCTGTACTTCCAGCTACTCGGGAGGCTGAGGCTGGAGAATCACTTCAACCCAGTAGGTGGAGGTTGCAGTGAGCCGAGATCACGCCACTGCACTCCAGCCTGGGCAACAGGGCGAGACTCCGTCTTAAAAAAAGGAAAGCAACGGGGCCTTTGTAAATCCTACACCGATGCTGATTTGCTCTGTTAATTCCTATGATGGGAAAGGGGTGTAGCTAGAGGCAGGAGGCACAGTCATGACACAAGGATCAGGGATTTGACCCCAGCAGGCCAAGGTCAAAGGCAGAGGTCAGGGAAGTGAGATCCCACGGAGGCCTGTGGTGTGTTCCCCAGCCCCCTGTGGGTCCCCTGGCTGGAGCCCTCTCCTCCTGCTGCCCTGACATTTCTCCAGGCCCTTGCCCTCTGTCCCGTCACTCTGTCCACCTCATCTGTGGTGCCTGAAAATCCCCTCCTGGGCTGTGGGTGTCATTTTTGTCTGATCACCGCTTCCCCCACCACACATACCGCCAACCCCAAATACAGAGTCTCCACAAAGCCCCTTATTAAGAAATTGGTCAATTTCCTGCTAATTAAAATAAATACTATGCCACATTAAAGGCCAATTAATTTTCAGAGCTTCCAGGGAAACATCGCCTGGAAAATGCACACCCCCTGCCCCACCCCCTCCTCGGCAAAGGGCAGCCACGTGGCACCCAGCAGCAGCGGGGAGGGCCCGGTGGGTCCCAGGCTTCCAGCAGGGTGGGGAGGAAGGCGTGACCAGCTGTGGACAGGGCTGCAGGCGGGCGGGGCTGACTCTATTCACTCAGCCCAGGAGCTCCTAGACCCCCTCCTTCCCCAGGAAACCCAGGCCCAGAGGCCAGGTCTGCCTGGCCTACCCCACAACCAAAGGCGAGCACTTTTCCTCTGGAACCAGGTGCTTAGCTGGTGAGGAAGATGGACTTTTGGAAGGCCTGCGCTCACCAGGCTCTGCACCCCAAAGTTATCTCACGGAGGGGTACAGCAGCCTGCAGAGGGAGGTCCCACTGCTCCCATTTTGCAGATGGGCAAGAGGAGGCCCAGAGTCACCAAGCCCCTCTCTTGAGTCACAGCTTCTGGGGGCAGAGCAGGATGCACGCCTGGTCCCGCCCGAGTATATCCAGAGAAACCCGCGCAGGCCCTTCTCCCCCACACATGGTCCTCCCACACCCGCACAAAGGTTGGAAAACTGCTACCTCTGCACAAAAGCAAATGTCATCACTTGGATTTGTTCAAGGTGAGACTTACCTGCTCCCTCATCATATCGGAAGCTCCGGTTGACAGAGAGTCAGGGACGTGCTAGGAGGCCTGCCAGGCCCTGGGCAGTTGTCATCTCACCGAATCCTCACGGGCACCCCGAGGCTCAGCGAGGTTAGGTAACATATCCAAGGTCACACTGCCTGCCCACAAATTAGTCATGGCAATCTCCTGTCTTCAAGGTCCAAGTTTTGCTATTTCCTCAAGGTCAAAGCCAAGGTCTTCTCCTGTCCTGGAAGGACATCAAGCCATGGACAGAGCACTGGGTTCCTGGTGTGGCCTCGGACAAGCCTCTTTGCCTCCCTGGGCCTCAGTTTTCTCATCTGCCAAATGGGAGGGCTGGGCTCACTATTGCCTCGGACTCTGTCTAACTTGAGCATCCCGCAGGAGCCCTCAGCCTGGGGCAGGTGGGGTCAGAGGGCAGATGACCAGGAGCAGAGCCAGGTAAAAGCAACAGCCTTCCCTCTGCCAGGACAGGGAGACCTGGCTGCCTCGAAGCGAGAGGTCTGGCAGCCAGGGAGGGCAGTGGGGACAAGGGCCCGGCCGGGGCTGGCCATGGAGCATACTACTCCACCTCTAACTGCCCCTGTGCTGCAGAAACCCTCAGGGTAGCAAGAGTGGCATCCCAACCCCAGCAGCGCCTGTAGGATGGGGCACCTGCTATCCATCTGTCCCCTGCCCCTTGCTCTCCCTTCCTCACCCCACCCCAGGAGCTCTGTGCCTGCTCAGGGCAGGAGTCAGAGGCAGGGGAGGGGTGAGGAGAGGAGGGGGTCATTAGGGGCCTCACTGATCCTTCTAGGGCCTCCATGTCCCCAGCCCTCACGCAGAGCACTAACTCGGAGGCAAGCATTTCATTGAAGCGAAGTCTCCCGCTGGAATCGTGGGAGAAGTGCTGAGGCGTCCTGTTTCTCCTTGAGGCTTAGGAAGGAGAACACAGAGCCAGAGCGTAGAGGGATCTGCAGTCCCTGAGCCGAGCACGCCCAACGTGTTGGGGATGGATTGCTCCCATCCTTCAGCCCACTCGACGGAGCACCCACCGCGTGACAGGCGCGGCGCTGGGCACCGAGGACAAGAAAATGAACAGGCCACGACATGCGTGCCTGAAACGCTGCAGAATCAGATGGGAGACAGACCTGATGCCACACACGGAGCTCTGGATGCACACAGGGCACTGAGTCACTCCCGGGGAGCAAGGGGGCTCCCAGGGCACCCAACAACTGACGGGGGCTGGAAGCAGCCTGGAGGGGAAGGGCATTCCTGGCGGGGCACAGCAGGAGCAGTGGCCCAGAGGCATAAAAGACCAGGGCGTGTTGGAACTAAGAGCCCCCTGGTGCTGTTGGGGCAGCATTGGCGAGTGGAGCTGGAGCCGCCGAGAAAGGAGAGGACGACTGGGGTTCAAGTGGCCGGGACCTTCTGTGCCATGCTCTGCCAGTCACAGCCAGCAGCCACCAGCATTGAACAGTGACACTGTGGCCAGCACTGTGCTAAGCTCATCTCAGTCAGTCGCTCACCGCATCCTCCAACGAGCCGATGAGGCCCAGAGAGTTTAGGTGAGTTGCCGGTGGTCACACAGCCAAGAGTGGCCAGGCTGGAACCAGGACTCAGGCTCCCAGCTCTCACCCACCAGCATGCGCTGCCTCTGAGGGGTTTGGCCTTCCCCTTCCGGGCAACTGGGAGCCACGAGGGATGTTTAATGGGAATGGGTAGCACACTCTCAGTGCTCTAAATCCCCAAGTCACACTCCTGGGGAACATGCTGCGTCCACTTGGGAGACAAGGCCAGTCTGTATTCAGGGTCTGAGGGGCACCTTGCCCCTCCCCCAGCCTGCCCTGCTCGCCCTGATGCTCCCTCCTCCCTGAGTACTAGGGCTTGGCCTGTGTCTTCTGCCCCAGCCCGCTGCTCCTGGGTTCCAGCCTTAGGGATAGGGGCCATTGCTGCCAGGGCCCCTTCAGAACCCAGGTGCCCACCTGTCAGGGTCTCGGCCCCTCCAACACTCCCTGGGGCCACCACATTGCCCACCCTCTCTTCCCTCTGCCCTTCCTTGCTTGGGGTTAGCCCCTAGGATGGGGGTGCATGGGAAGCAACCCCCGCTGGAGCTGGGCAGCCCTCAGGAAGACCCAGCAGTGCTGGCCTCTCCTCACCCTTCCCCATGTCCTCCTGGCTCCCTCTGCCCACCCAGCCCCCCACCACATGGGGCACTGGAGTGTTCCTTCCCACCATCTCCCCTCCAAGGCCCCGCTTTCATCCTGCCCCCGCCCCCACCCCAAGTCTCAGCATTGCAGGCATCACAAGACAGCGGATTCCAGAGGCCCCAAGACACTTCCATCTTTCAAGCACCCACTGAGCATACGGAGAGGCTGAGGCCCCAGCAGGGCCAATGGCAGAGGAGCTGGAAGCCCAGCTCTCCTGTGCTCTCGCCGCTGCTCCAGCTCCTGCTCGGCCACCCACCAGGCATCTGCTGAGCATGCTGTGTTTCCATATAGGGGCATCTCACCCTTGATCCTCACTCCAGCCGGAGCAGGCTGGGTTAAAACAGGAAGGCTGGGCTGTCCAGCTCTAGCTCCTAAAAATGAGTCCCATGTTAGCATCTCTGCTTCGAAAACAGGTAAAACTAGGCAGGCAGGCAGTAGGTTCATGACTTGCTGTCCCTGGTCATGTGTCAGGCAGTCACAATCACACAGTCACAAGGGTCTTCTGTCTGAGATCCTGCCGATTCTTTAGTGTTAAGGCCAGGAAGTGGCTTAGTGTAGACTCCTCTCCCTGTGCCATGGCAGACATTACTAATTGATCACAGCACTCTTTCCCCCAAGCCCAGATGTAGTCTCAGAATCCTCAACACAGGCTCTATCAACTGGGGAGCTGGCAATGGAGGTGACACCCATTCACTGCTCTTCCTGGATGGCAGGAACCAGTCTTATATAGTATATTCCCAGCACTTGGCTCGGGGCTCAACATGTGGCACAGATCACAGTGATAAGCTTTTTTTTTGAGACAAAGTTTTGCCCTTGTTGCCCAGTTGCCCAGGCTGGAGTGCAGCGGCACAATCTCAGCTCACTGCAACCTCCACCTCCGGGGTTCAAGCGATTCTCCTGCCTCAGCCTCCTGAATAGCTGGGATTACAGGCATCTGCCACCACACCCAGCTAATTTTTGTATTTTTAGTAGAGACAGGGTTTCACCATGTTGGTCAGGCTGGTCTCAAACTCCTGACCTCAGGTGATCTGCCCACCTCGGCCTCCCACAGTGCTGGGATTACAGGCGTGAGCCACCGCGCCCGGCCACAGTAATAAACTTTTATTGAGTGAGTGCGTGAGTGAGTGGTAACCACCGAATGAATGACACCTCCCGGAGCCAGTGGCTCTAACCTGCTTCTTTTGTAGCAACAACATGACAGCAATAATTATAATGGTAATGCCCCCAACAGCTGACATTCCCCCAGTCTCTAAGGTATTTCATCCGAGCTGATGGACAACTCTGGGATGCCATCTCCCCAGGGTCATGCATCACGGGACAGAGCCAGGCCCTGCCCCTGGTCTCCTGCTTCTGAGTCCAGTGCTCTGCCCCGGCCCCCACCTCTGCCAGGTCCCACCGATGCTTGTCTGGGTCAGTTGGAGTGGACCTGGACCTCAATCTGGGGGCCCTGCAGGTGTTGGAGGCAGACCCCAGGAATCGGGGTGGGAATGGGTTCTTGGGGGAGTATTTAGTTGGGTGCTTACTCGCCTGCTTGGAATTGTAGAAATACAGAACAGGAGACACCACAATGCATCACTTTTGCCATGACCTGACCCCCCACCCCCACCAAAATTCGTTTGTCAGGACATAATCTGCGCCAAGCACGGTGGCTCATGCCTATAGTCCCAGAACCTTGGGAGGCTGAGGCGGGTGGATCACCTGAGGTCAGGAGTTCCAGACCAGCCTGGCCAACACGGTGAAGCCCCGTCTCTACTAAAAATGCAAAAATTAGCCAGGCATGGTGGTACACACCTGTAATCCCAGCTATTCTGGAGGTTGAGGTGGGAGGATTGCTTGAACCTGGGAGGCGAAGACTGTAGTGAGTCAAGATCACGTCACTGCACTGCTGCTTGGGTGACAGGGAGACCCTGTCTCAAAAAGAAAAAAAGAGAAGAAAAAAAAAAACCCCACCATTATCTGCAACGTGTATTAAGAGGTGAGGCTTCTGGGAGGTGGTTAGGTCATGAGGGCTCCATCCTCATGAATGAGATTCGTGCTGTTAGGTGAGGCCTGAGCATGCGCCCTAATGAAAATGTTGGGTGGTGGGGGAGGGGCCCATGAGTGAGCCGCCTGCTCACACCTCCGGCTTCCTGACCTCGGTGGCTGAGTCACTGGAGGCCTCCAGGTGCAGGGGACAATCCATCCCTGGGGCTCGCCCCTTCCACCACATGAGGACAAAGCTATAAGGCACCATCTATGAGGAAGGGCCCTCATCGACACCGAATCTGCAGGCACCTTGATGCGGGACTTCCCAACCTGCAGAACTGTGAATAATCAGCTTGTTTATAAGTAACACAGTCTAAGGCATTTTCTCATAGCAGCCGAATGGACGGGGACACCCGTGTTTGAACAGGCGGAAGAGAGTGACCCCTGGGGAGTATGATCTGCCAAAGGTCACCTGGCTAGCTTGGCTGAGGAAGGTTTGCAGAGGCCAGCGTCAGACCCCCGAGAGGCCCTCTCCTCTCCTGGTGCCCTGGGTACTTGGGCTTAGTTGTTTTGCATCCTTCTGAGAATATGAGTCCCTCGAAGGGAAGAACCTGGGCACCTCACATATGGCTTGGCTCAAGATGGGTGGTCAGTAAACACTGGAGGGACAGATGGGCAGAAGGAAGGAGAGAAGGAAAGGAGGAAGGGAGGGAGGGAATGGGTAGGTGAGTGGGTTCGTGGATGGATGGACGGAGGGACGGATGGATGAAAGAAAGCAAGGCAGCATGGATGGATGAGTGATGGAATTGATTGTCCCTTGCACCTGGAGGCCTGCAGTGACTCAGCCGCAGAGGTCAGGAAGCTGGAGACGTGAGCAGGCAGCTCACCCCATGGGCCCCTCCCCCTCCCCACCCGATATTTTCATTAGGACGCATCTGCTGCACCTGGCCCCTCAGCCCCTGCCCTGGGAAGCTGCAGACGCCTCCGCTGGCTTTATTAAGGACCTATTAACCCAGCAGCTCCGGGCAGGACTAACGATGCTGTCACTGCAGATGCTGGTTTGGAAGAGTGCCTCAGAGGGGCTCGGCAGGGAGGGCCAGGAACCTAAGGTTACAGCGAGGTCTTTAGAGCTGCACAGGCCTGCCTGCTTTAATCCCAGTTCTTCTGCTAATTGGCTGTGTGGCCTTGGGCAACTTACTCCCCTTCTCGGAGTGGCAGCTTCCTCACCTATAAAAGAGGGTAGTAGCGTGCTTGTTTGAGGATTCGCTGAGCTAAGGCATTACATACCACTCCTAGCCGGGAGTGAGCACTGGTTATCAGCAGCAGCATGTCCGAGGACCTCCGGGAACCAGGCCCAGGGTGGGGCGCTCACACACAGCAGCCCCCATCCTTGGGATCAGGCAGGCGCTGTGACCCACCCTATTTCATGGATGAGGAAACTGAGGATAATAGGAGATGAAGTGCTTGGCCAAAGCCACCATGCCAGGCAGTGACAGGGCTGAGATTCAAACACGGGCCGTGGGGACGGTGACTGGGCCACTTCCTGCCGGCGACTGAGCAGGAACAAAGGCTGGGGCGGGAGGGCGGGGCTGGAGGGGCACTGCTCCCACCAGCTCCTCGGAGGTGACAGCTCGGAGGAGGGGAGGGGAAGCTGGGACAATCACGCTGATTTACGGCTTCCAGCAGGATTAACGGCACCATCTGGAGGCCACGCGTCCACCCGGGTGTGTGAGGAACCCCAACCCTTTGGTGTAAACGGCAGGGGAGACACGGTGGACGGCAGATCGGCTGTGAGCTGCCAGGTTGACTGTAGGGACCGTGTGGGGCCCACCTGGCTTCCCTCAAGCCCCCATCTACCTGTGAGGATGTCTCCCACTGAGCGGGCTGGATATCCACCTGACTCAGAAGATTCCAGAATGACTGGATCCAAGGGTTCAAATACAAAGGAAGGGCTGTGGCCTGAGCCACCAAAAAGTACAGGGGATGAGCAGGAAGGGTGGGGGAACAGAGACAGGAGCAGCAGCTCCAGGCTGGTTCTCAGGGGTGTGACGGCGACTGCACCACTTCCCAGCAGTGTCGCCAGCAAGTGGCTTCACCTCTCGGAGGCTCTGTCCCCTCATCTGAGAAACGGGGATCACCATGGTCTTTACCTCACTTGGTTGTTTCGAGGGTCGAATTCCATAAGGAAACGTACGGACCTCGGTGGAGTGCCTGGCACTAAGTTCACAATCAGTGGTGGTTGTGAGTATTATCCCCATTTGCCAGATGGGAAGACTGAGGCTGAAAGCAGCTCAGGGACTTGCCTTGGATTACACAGTGGGCTGGTGGTAGAACCCATGGCCTCTGCTTCTCCTGACCCCAGCCCAGTGCTCTTTTCCTCGAGCCTGGACCAAAGATGAACCTGTCTTGAGACACAGCCAGCTCGAGTGTCAGAGACCCGAGGTGGCCGTCCTGGGTCACACCGGCTCCAATGACAGCTTCCATGTTCTAGTGCCTACTGTGCACCAGACGCCATGCCACGAGCTTGTGTGTGCCACCTCCAGGAGCCATCACCTTCAGTGACAGGGGCACTGTGCTGTCCCTGTTGTCCAGATGCACAAGCTGTGGCTTCAGCAGAGCCGGGATCCACCGCCAGGACTCTCTAGTTCTGGAGTCCCCGTTCTCAGCGCAGGCTACTGCCCATTGAGGCCAAGGTGGGGCTTCTCTAGATTATAGCAACAGCTCCCAGGCAACTTCTCCCCACACATTCATCTCCTCCGTCAAGGAGAGACAGCAAGATGACACCCAGACCGCTACCGTGGACCCTAAGTCTTCTGGATACCAGACAAGCTTCCCCTACGGGGCGGGGTTCCCTTTCTCACATCTGGAAAGGGGGAGGAGGGAAGAAGAAACATCAGCTCGAGCCCCTCCCTCCCTTCGGCCAAAACTAGGGCCACGGTGGGGACCCAGGCTGGTAGGCATGGTTGCGGGGGGGGGGGGGGGGGGGGGTGTTTGAAACCGGGACTGTGGCACACAAACCACAAACCCAACCAAAAAAC